>ML795608.1:169917-189458 GCA_009831015.1 Picea engelmannii | reverse complement strand
CAAGTACATAGTGGCAAACTTGATGGCCTCCATCTCTCTCATGGGGTTAAGCTGCAGGTAAGTATCTAGCTTCTGCACCCATGCTTGTGCTGTCATCTTAGCCGTACCATCAAAGTATGGAATCTCTATCTTCCCTGCCCTTCACTCAAACTCAAAGCTGCCCCTGTGGTTCATCCTAGGCTAGTTTCTGAACCTGAGTTGACAATACTGGTCTAGGGACATCTGTCTTTGAACATTCATATCCAAGCTATAGTATTCCCTGGTACTCCTGGCTAATTGTTCCACCAAATCTTCAACCTGTTCATGCTACCCTTGCTCATCTGTGAATGTGGGCATGTATGGTCTGGGGTTATCTCTGCTACCTGAGTGCTGGCCTAGAGGTTCATCCATGAACACTGGCACGTATGGCCTATGATTGGTCCTGCTACCCATCTGCCCATGGAACGTGCCACCCCCAAGACTTCCTTCGGATCCCGGTGCTTTCTCCGGGTTATATCTGACTTCCTCATGGGTTCCACCGGACCCTCCAGCCTCCTTGTTCCCATACATATCAGGATCTTTGCCTCGATGGGTTACTTGCATCAGAAGGTCAGTTATCCTAGTTTGGTTCTCGTTCATTTTCTATAGATTCTCATCAACTTTCTTCAAGGTTTCAGATATTTTGGTCTGTCCCCTTATGTTGGTTTCCTGATACTCATCCAACTGTCGGACCAATGTGATTTCTGTGCGTTTCATGTTTTTCTGGAACTTACCAAATTCAGCTACTAAGAGAGCCAAGCCCTGAGGCTCATGGTCGTCTCCTAACCCTTCCATTTCTTCCTCTGTTTCACTGTTGTTTTTCTTCCTCTGACCCATAACAATTCCCCTGTACTTCTGCATGCACCGATCTCTCCACAAGCTTGGAGGATCGAGGCTCTGATACCACTGTAATGATCCCAAGCCAAATTATTTCTTGGAATCACTAACTACTACTAAGTTATTAAGTGCATACAAGATTCATCAACACATGGAGATCACAATATATTCAAGATGTAGAAGCACAAGCAAATATCTGACCTTTTTATTATGAGCAATGTAAGATCAATACAATATATGGTCTATCTGGCATAAAACTCAGATGGACGTACAAGCAATAGATATGAGCTACTACAAAATGCTCCCGACAATACAAAATAAGCCTCCAAAGGCTGGATATACAATGAAGACTAAATCAAGCAGATCAACTGCCAAGCTGGAAAGTGCCACGTCCTGCTAGAATGTTGAAGCCCTGAATAATTTTTCCCTTCTACCAAAAGTTTCCAATCATCCCAAGAAATATGCCAAATGATATATCGGGCAACTGTAAGGAAAACCCATATGTCCAAATTCCCAAATCCACTCTCAAACTCCGTAGATCTGAATTCTCCACTGAATGGTTTGCCCCACTGGATGAATGAAACCCTAGCTAGTTCGGCCCTGATGAAGGAGGCCTCCAAATGCTCCGAAACTCTCCGAGAATATAGATCGGGCTATGAGAATCCCGTGGGAGAAGTTTCGGGCTCAGATCTCAAGCAGATCTCCATAGATCTGAGTTTTACTGAATCAAAAGACGTCCCCTATGGCTCCATGATGTCCCAATCTGTAGACAAATGTATAATGATGATAACCCTCCCGAAAAAGCCTCAAACTGATGGTCCTGCTCCTTCCAACAAAACCCAACTGTCGGAATGGCCACAGACCCTCAGGATAAGCTGGATCGAACCTCCCTCGATAAGCTAGCCCTGAGACTAGAACGGTGTGGAGGATTCTGTCATCCCCGAGACCAAGCTGTGGAACAAGGTGAGTGGATATTTCACCACTGAGTTTCTCACAAGGGTTTGTACAGCAAAACCCCCAAATTGAATGCTCAAGATCAATAGAAAATGCTAATCCAAAACCAGAATGAATAATAGGTGCACCCCAGCCTCTTACTTATACTTTTCCTTCTAATTCTCTGTTGAGTTAGGTTAACTCCCAAGGTTGATATTCTATTCTTATGTTGAGTTATCTTTTACTCCTTTATCCTTTTCCTTTCTTAAGTCAACTTAAAAATATAACTTTTAACTTCTTGACTTTCCCCCCTTCAGTGTGAGACTATGACCTAGTGGGGGTGCCCAGGCCACTGAGTCTCCTCATCACCTCTCTAAGAGGTGGGGGACATTACACAGAGCAAGGCACAGTATAGGAAATAATGAATCAGTTGTTGATCATGGAGGAAGATCGGATCCTAGCAGGGTTCCACCAACAAGTTCAAAAAGCAAGGGAAAAATCTTGGCATGACAGAGACATCAAGAAGAAAACTTTCAAGGAAGGATACTTAGTGTTGATGTATGACAACAAATCCATTCAGCATCTAGGAAAACTCATAATTCACTAATTAGGATCGTACAAAGTAAAAGTTGTCATGGATGGAGGAGTTGTACAATTGCAGGATTTAGGAGGCACAGAACTTAGAGGGATGATCAATGGGAGCCGACTGAAGCTATGTAAGGAGATTCGACCACCCACAACATGAAAGTCACTGCGTAGAATGAAAAAAAAATAGGATACCAAACAGTACCAACAGAGGAACAGTGAGTAGAAACAAGAAATCACACACACACACTTAGGAATACAAACCTAGTGAGGACAAGGCCAATGATCAGTTCAAAGTGGAAACAAGTGATAAAGTTAAAAACGACAAAAGAAGTACTAAAGAAGGAAGGCAAGTTAACTTGAATGTCGGAAATGACCGATGAGATGCCACATTGATCGCACCAACTGGAGATGGAGAGGGAGAGTAATGGAAAGTAAGAAGGAAATGTAGGTTCATTGAACCCATAATAAAGGTAGCATCTTCGACAATCTTCATACGATGCCCATACAAAGTAGGGACACGGGAGAAAAAATATTATTATGGAAGTAGAAGATATAGAGAGCGATAGAACATATGAAGCATAGAGAGAAGTTCACAGAGGTTGTAGAAGCTACCGAGCTCAGCGGAAGATCAAATTTCACCACCATGGCACCACCCAAACAAGTTGAACCGAGCTAGAATGCCAACAAATCTAGAGTTAGGACAAGGGCACAAGTGCAATCACAGGAAAGCGAACAACAACTGCTAGAGGTCGTCAATGTAGATGAAATCCCATCACCAGATACAACACCATTAAACCCCACACCCATTGTGGAGGAAACCCAGTAAACATCTTAAGTAGGCATGGACTTGGATATGTTAGAAGAGGGATAGGTCCGACAGAACAAGGGCATAGACAACCAACTGAAACCAGAAAACCCTAAGGAAGCCCTGAGAGTCAATGGGATAGCTCTGAATTAGGAAGCAGCGGTCGAGCCAGATGAATCACAGGAAACTGTGTCAGAACACCCACAAGAGGGAACATTGGAAGACATCACAAGCCTACCAGAATAGTATGTCAAATAGAAACCAATGGAGGTTGGAACCTCGAGTCATCCACTGTCGAAAAAGGACAAACAACAGTTACCTAGGTCACCATGCAAGCAACCCATCACGGCCATTGTTTTTCCACGTATACCAGAAGGGGTATTGGTGAAATCAAACTTGCTAGGTTATGTTGAGAAGTTAAAATACTCAGACCATGATGTAACGGACACAGACAAGTTCCCAGAGTTCGTGAAGAAAGTTTGCCTACAAACAATGGGTATAGATCCATTTGGGGAACCAGTTCATAAACCACTCCAGTGGGAAGAAAGGTTAGCAAAAATGATCATTTTAGATCTATTGGAACTACCCTACTTTTGTAGAGGATAGTATGTGACACAGCCGCACCCGTCGGCACGCCCGCTTCACAATATCTTATCTTTCTTCGGCCCAAAGAACTCCAAGGTTCTTCTATTTCCCTATCGGGAAATCCGCACCCATAGATTTTCTCGCTCGACTTCCCTCCCTTTTACTTATCGGGAAATCGAAACTCGTGACTTCGTGAGTTCAGTGGTCAACCTTCGGGTTTATGAATCCACGAAACCCGATACCTGGTCAACGCTGACTTCCCCCTTTTCTTTGTCGGGACTTTCTATATCGGGATTTTGGCACTCGCAGTGTCGAGCAACTCGATTCTTTGACTCCCGATACCCGATACGATGAAACTCCGATGAGCTCACGGCTTTGACTTTTCAACGGTCCCGTCACCTCGTCAGGATTTCAGAATTCACTGGATCACGAATATTGATGTCAATGGTTTTGAGACTTTACTTTCCCCAAACTCCGATACAGTGTGCCACCTGTCCTCTACTCTGACCCTTGTGGTCCCACACAGCTCTCCCGTCGGGATATTGCATTTCGCGATTTCAACCTGTTTGAGTATATTTTCCTCAAGACCTCCGATATGTCGAACTCCGACTTCGTCAGACTTCCTAACATGCGTCCCCACTGATGGACGATTCTGATATCGTCGGGATATCGCGGATCACGATATCGCAATTCCTACTGTAATAATTTGGAGTCTCAACTCACGAAACCCCGATTCACGATAGGCGTGTGAATCCAATGGCCCTTGTGACCCTGATCAATGACTCTGCCCCTCCTGAGCTTGAAACCTTTTAACATTCTCGTTGTAACCTCCTTGCACCTCTGCAGGATCTAATGGCCCTCAGAACTTCGCGAAATCTCCTGAGAGGATTTCGACCGTCCGTTCTTCCCTCCACGATGACCTGTCCACCTACACGCAAACTTGCGATGCCCTTGCAACTTCAAATCGCAACTTGTATGTGATGTTCTTTAGAAACTTAGAGGCCTATCCTTCCTGAGATTTTCCCACAGCTTTAAGTCTTCAAAAAGAAAACCCTCTTGCACGCACTCCCTGCGGAAAATATTCAACAAAGTCTAAGTGTTTGAAGCCCTTTGACTCTATACACACCTGCAACAACAGTCTGTCCAATGCTTCACTCGAGTTTGCAACCCTGAGACTTTTACTTGGCTTGCACACTCCTTGCACGACTCCTGTGCCCAACTACACTTCTGGGATGAATGAGAACAAAATGTCTCTCTACCTGAACTCTCTGTCAACGCACTCCTTGCGGACACTTCAACTGCACTCCTTGCAGGAATTCTCTAACTCAAGTAGAGAAACAATTGAAACTCATTCCATCTCCCTCTCAGAATTCAATTCATAGATGAAATCACATACACAACATATAAAGGCAAATGTATGACAAGAAGAAAACATTTATGAGCATATCCACATCAAATACACAGAGAACAACACAAACCATGAATTTGAATCAAATCTTTCTTCTATTAATTCAAATGTATGTACATGGGTGTTCTTCATACAGCTCTCTTCTTTCTCTTCTTCCTGGATTGATAATGATACAATGCACAATGAGGGTGCTTATATCCCATTTCCCTCTTGTGTTCTAAAGCTATAAAATCTAGAATTAAAATCCTATCTACCTGCATTAACTACTTTAAATTTCGTCTATCTACTAAAGGACGAGAGCTATCCGCTCAAGGTCCATTTACAATATACAAGTGCGCCTCATCTTAATTCTCTTTTAATATTTGCACAACAACTTCCAAGGTGTTTTCAAAACTTGTGCTGGCTTCTCCAGTTATCTTCCGCTTCCGCGCTGGCTCGCTTGATGTGTTGGTGATGTTCCTGCATCATACTCCCTCGCTTGAAAAATTTCATGGGCTCCTATCCATGAGCTCCTGCACAGTCTGTCCATGCTTTTGTATCTCCGCTTCAATCTCCCAGCTGGCATCTTCCACTGGATGGCCCTTCCATTTGACAAGATACTCATAGTATTATTTCCTCCTGGTCTTCTTACCCACTCTCTTGTCCAGTATGCATTCCATCTGCGACTTCTCTGCAACTGGCATCTGTTTCATCCACTAGATCACTGGTTGCTCAGTTCCAGTCTCTTCTTCTCCATCCCTGTATGGGTATAAATATGCGATATTGAATATTGAAGATATTCCAATCCCATCTGGTAACTCGATCTCATAAGAATTTTCCCTGAATTTTCTCAAGACCTTACATGGCCCGATTTTCTTCATCTTTATCTTATTGTATGTTCCTCTCGAGAACCTCTCCTTCCTCAAATGTGCCAGAACCATATCACCAACCTCAAACTGAATTTGTCTCCGATGTTGATCTTCTCTGCTCTTGTACTCCTGACTCGAATTGAGCAGTCGCTGCTTCACCTGACTGTGAAGTTCTTTCATCGCCTCAACGAATTCTTCTGCACTAGCGCTGCTAGTAGCAGTCTATTCTGAATCCCTTAGTTCAAAAAGTACTTTCTTGATGATGGACCACACTAGTTTGGTCCGAAACGTCGAAGAAAATAAAACCTATGCGATGGATCCGAAAGCTCTCTCTGATCAAAAAATCCTCTTGGCTGCATCCCATATACAACCTGAAATGGACTCTTTCCTATGCTCCTATTCACTGATTCGTTGTATGAAAACTCTGCCTGTGGCAATATATTGTCCCAACTGTTGTGGTGCTCTGTCACCAAGCTTCTCAGCAAGTCTCCTAGACTACTGTTCACCACTTCCGTCTGTCCATCAATCTGAGGATGATAAGTTGAACTAAATGCCAAGTTAGTTCCCAGCTTCCTCCATAAGTTCCTCCAAAAATTCCCTATGAATTTTGTGTCTCTGTCCGAAACTATGCTTTTCGGCAACCCATGAAGTCGAATGACCTCCTTGAAAAACAAATTTGCGATGTGAGTCACATCGTTGGTTTTCTGGCATGGAATGAAGTGTGCCATCTTAGAAAACCTATCCACTACCACAAATATTGAGTCAACACCTCTTTGCGTCCTTGGCAACCCCATTACAAAATCCATGCTTATCGCATCCCACGGCCTTTCTGGTATTTCTCCTGGGCAACTGCTTTGCCTCTGGGCTGACTTCTTCCTCGGCCCCTCTGACTCTGTTTTCAGCTCAACTTCTCCTTAGCTTTCAGAGCCATCTGATAAGCATCCTCCACCATCCTGATGGTTACCATGCTTAATTCATCCTGGATATCGTATCTCAGGCCATTCATGTATCTGGCAACTTTTTCATGATCGCTCTCCCGATGACCTACCCTGATGTTCAGTCGATAGAATTCCTTAGTGTATTCTTTCACTGTCATCAACTTTTGTCTCAGGTTCTGCATCCTCTTGAACAGAGTAATTTTATAATCCCTCAGGATGAATTTCGCCTTCATCTTCACGATCATCCTGTCCCAACTTTTGATCTTCTTCTTTCCCTTGTAGCGTTTGTCATCTTATAGTTCATCCCACCACAATGTTGCATGTCCTTTCAAGCGTGTGATAGCATGCTTGAACTTCTTGTCCTCTTCGAAATCTTCATAGTCGAAGTAGGTATCTAGAGCTCTAATCCAATCTAGAAGCTCCTCTGCATCCAGATTTCCCTCGTAAATTGGAATATCCATTTTTTCTCTTGCACCCATCCTGGCAATAGCTTTGATCAAACGCTCATTTGATGCATCTTTAGCTGCAAATTCCTCTTCTCGTTCAACCTCTATCTCTCTCTTGGAATCACTAAGATCCCCTACACTAGCTGTGTGTCTTTGCGCTGTCTCCATGTCTTCGAGTCTTGCTTGGAGATCACGCATCTGTCTCTCCATTTCTGGATTGGTTACCTGCCTGCCCCTTCTTCGCACCTCCCTATCTTTTGGATCGGGTGATTGCCTTTCTCTCCTCAGTGGGATGGTGAATTTACTTCTTCTCTGCTACAGAAAGAAAATAAATTCTACTGTTGGTGGAGGATCCTAGCAAAGAAAAAGTTCTAGATGATTTTTAATTAACGTCGATTTTAGTGGCTATTATTTACGCAAAGGGGTGCATGGAAGTGAAACAAATGGAAATATGACTCTGACCCAAAGAGTGCATCAATCATGATAAGCAATCATTTCCTTTCGATGAACGTCTATCTAAGGGAGAGAGAGAGTTCTTTTCACTTAACAAGCACTAAATACGGAGTATCCTCAAACAATTATTTTCTCAATCAAATCCTGATGTAATGCAAAAATTTTAAATGCCTTTTGATATGCTCAATCAATCATGAAGATATCTTTATTGTTTGCGTATGGATGATGATCAATACAACATAATGCTTATCTTTGCTAATTATCTTCTTGGTATGAATGAAAACCAAACTAGCATAAGAAAAAGTCACACAAACAATACACACTTCGTAGCAATCAAAACAAAAAAGCGAAAGAAAGGAAACAATCAAAGAGAAAACAAAATTTTACACCCAAAAGCAAAAGTTGAAGAACAATGACCTTGACCGAAATCGAGACAAAGAGGTCTATAGGCCTTTGATGACCTTCACCAGGGTTTTTACTCAATTGATGAGGAGATAAGAACAATGCATAGGTTTCGAACTTCACTCAACAGGATAAACTCAATGAAAATGGCGAAGAAGGCTACAAGATCCAATAAACAAGGTATTTATCCTTCAAAAAGACAGATGTCAAGGCTGAAAAGGAAGAAAAGTTGACTCACAAGATTACTCAGCAGAAGAGACACAGAGGCAAACCCTGAAAGAGGCAGTTCTGGAGGGTTTCTGGGTCAAAAAGAGGCTCGCGCTCTGTTGCCAAGGGAAAGGAGAATTATAGCGCTCTGTGTAAATCCTTCATGAGTGTTGGTGCTCTGTTATCACTAGGGCAGAGGAGCCAGGGTCTAAAAGCTCTAGAAATGTCAAAAAATTTCAAAATTTGAGATTCAAACTTGACAAGTATGCTGAGTGTGATAAGGTAAGGAGCCAATCAGCTCATGAAACTAATCGAAGAGGGGTGAACCAGGTCTGAACCAATCAATGGATAGAACAAGGTCAATGAGGAGAAAAATCCAAACAAGGGGTTTCGAATTTGAGGCTATCTCCTCAGTGGATTCGCCAGTTTCTGTTGTAGGAAAATCTCCCTACGGACAGGTAGATCACCTCTAAGGCTTGACCTTAACCCTAGACAGAAAAATGCTTAACGTGGACACTGACTTCCTTTCAAATCTATCTAAACTAACACATGAGAAGGAAGAATGATGGAAGTACCTATTATCGACATTTGTCCCTGCACGCTCCAAGTTGCGCTCCAATTCTTTTCTCCTCGCTGAGTTCTGCGGACAAAACAAGATACAACCGCTTCCTACTCTATTGAAATTAGCTTGAAAACAGATCTATCAATAAATGACAAGTTCATGTAATATCAGACACAAACTAGAAATAAACAGGCCAAGCGTGTCATATTAATGAGAATAATGACAGTAGTACTTACAATCGTAGATGCGAATGCAATAGCTTCATCAAGTCCTCTTCATCTAACCCTTGCCTGAAAGATACACAACCTGGATAACAACATCTTCATCGATCATTCTCCTTTGGCTGACTGTAAGTTTCCTCCAATATCATAAGTTTCATATGTCCCATTATTCCTCCTCTCCACCATCATATAACCTATTTATATAGGTTAAGAGGAGCTTAACCTCTTAAGTTATCTTTAGACCAAGTTGGGAACCTTCTCCTTAGATCAGGGATCTCTTGATGAAAAAAAGAATTCGATCACAACTGCCTCCTAATCTCAAATGATCCTCCCCTTATTCTCCTCAACGAGCTAACAACTGACCCAGATTAGGGAGCGCTCCCTCAGAAGGGGCATCAGAGCGTTGTAGCGCTCCTTGGTAAGCCTTGGGGAAGTGTCAGCGCTCTCAAGATGAGCAACGCTCCTTCAAAGGGGGTTAAGGAGCGTTATAACGCTCCCTGGAGCACTATAGAGGAGCGCCAATGTTTCTGGAGCTGAAGTAGAGGAAAGCTCCCCCTCAAAACCTTTGATTCAAGGTTCCTTTTAGGTGTCAAGAGTCATTTGATCCCAGTAAACCAGTTCTCCTCTTCCAAATCAGTCATGTGAGATGTTATAAGTGTCTCCTTAGTGTCATTATCATGGCATTATGTTTGAACATTGTTTGTTACACTAGTGACCAACTTGCGACACTTGCGAAAGTTGCAATTTTGACGTGTAACAGAATGCCCCCCAAAGTATGAAGTTAGAAGATGCCAACTGATAACTGAAATACTTTGTAGATTCTCAAGCAAGGGTATAGACTCGGAGAACCTGACAGAAGCTGCGCACAAACATCCAACAAATATCATGACATATTTCAAAACCCAAGGCAGGCATACCTATGCTTGGGTGATCAAGACTTAGTAGGTTATGGCCGCCATAAAATACACTGCGGATCCATAATTGTATTGATAAAAAGAGATAGCCACCAAAGATACAATGTGGATCTATACTTTGATGACTCAGACTGATCGTAGCCACGAAGAATACACAGTGGATCTACGAGATTATAAGACATAGCCACGACCAATACAAAGTGGATCTATGTAACAGTATATGTGTTCTTTGTCCAATAAAATTCCTTCGAAGCCTGGGCAAAGTATGTGCCAAAGTGATGACTCAACCCAGGGTCTTCTTACCAATCCCAATGTGGTACAATTCTAACCATGTGAATGGATGTTCTGATGTCGACATGGAAGAAACCACTTGATTACCAGTCAATGGTGTGAGCCGTTAACAAGTGCGAGGGAGATCGTCATTAATGTCAATGATTCCCAAGGTACCCTGGTACATTCCAGCGAATGTGAATAGATGAGCCGAAGTTGAACACTCGTGGAATCATTCGATCAGAGGTCAATGATGCAAACCTACTATCGAATGTGAGGAGGCCTGCCATTGAGGCATGCAGGTCCCAAAGTACTAACTGGTTTCTAAGTCTGATTCCCGGATAACGTGTTGGAGTCAACAGGAATAGACTCGTCGAGGGAGGGACTTGATGTATCCCCCATCAACGACATGAAATGGACATGGAGATGTGATTGACAGATCAAATGGACATGGACGGACACAGGTTTTGAGGCAAGATATTTGGGATGGCTGACTTTCGAGGCAGATACTTCCCTTGAACACTGGGGCACAGCAGCAAAACATGACGCAGACCAAAACTACTCAATGGATACTATGACTTGTGTCGGGTGACCCAAAGGAGTGAAAGGAAACTCAGAGGATTGTCTTAGTGCAGAGGTTCAGGGGATTATGATATGTGCAAAGTGACAAAGTGCCGTGTTCAAGGGCGACTCTAAGAAGTGCTAGATGATGTTCTCAAGAGACTGCTTGGCTTGCTCCTTTCAATTTTTTCCTCCATCCAGATAGATGAGTACCTCTTTTTGATTTAATGAGCTCGAGGAGGATAACACATGCTCGATATAACTCACCTTCGGTAATTTCATCTTCCTTTGTTTAAAAAACCGGAAGAAGTAAGGGTTCGGTCCCATATGGGTCTGTCAATGTGTGCTTTAACGAGTCCAAAGATAGAAAACTCGAAGGTTTTTTGGGATTATAGAGTTTGGAAAAATGATTAAAAGAGAAATCTCTCAGTTCCTTTTTCGTACAGTAGTCCAACGAGACCAAAAAAGGGTTAAACTATCGCTCAAAAGACGTTGTTTCTGACCTTTTAACGAGTGTGAAAGAAAGCAAGATCACTCGACTATCTTTTCATATTTAGAGAGTCTGAAAAGAGTTTAAAGGAGACTCCAGGGGGGTTCCTTTTTCATATGATTGTATCCATACGGGTTCGAAAAAGAGATAAAATTTTACCCAGTTACATTCTCATATTGTCGAGCTCAAGAACGAACTAAGACTATGCTCATAAATACGACAAGGTGAATGATTCATTAGAACTGCCAAGAAACCTGCGATGCCAGAAGCTATAAACCAGATATTAGTGAAGCCATATACATCATTAGAGAAACCCAAAATGACCATACCTTATAAAAAATGAAATTTTATAAATATCAATTGATTTGAAAGACTCATTTACCATTTCATTTGCAAGGATTTGTGGAGTGTTGAAGAATCTCGATTGGAGCACATCTTGTTTTTCTCGCCCCCAGAGCTACGATCAATCATTTCACACACCGTTTGAACCAGGTAGGTGTTCATTCTTGGCTCTTTCAATTGCATGGTTTCAAGTTGATTTTCATGGCATTATTAATTTAAAACAGAAATCCCTAGGTCGCCCCTTTTTGAACCAAATCAGCCTCCTTTCAAAAGTCAATGAAATGGGGGGATTCTTTCACAAAAATGCATTGGAGAAGGGTTGTTAGGATGTTTACACCCTTGCAATTGATTAGACCGACCATTTAAGCAAAAGAAACTCATGAAAATTCCCCTCATGGGCCCACGCACCCCCTCAAATCGTTTTGCATTTTTACAATGTTTTACTCATTGTTTGGTAAATATTAAAGGGTGTGGTGGTTAAAAAGGAGGATTGGTTGCTTTTAGATGTCATGGGAATTTGATTTTATGTTTTAAAATGCTTTTTGAAAATCGTTGAAATCACAAAAACGTGGGGAATAATGAAATTCTTGATTTTTTTGTTTTATAGGTGTCTTCGGCAATCATGATTGAATGGAAAGAGAGGGAACATGAGATGGATGATTTAGCCTCTCTACAGAGTCCTCGTACGCGGGCCGCTTTGAGGGCCTATGGCTTGCTCAAGTTTTTCAAATTGCAAATAATGAAAAGAGAGATTCTACTGCTTGAGCACATGATTGGTCTTTGGGACGTTATGGAACAGGGATTCCGTATTGGTACACAAATCCTAACCATTGAGCTGGAAGATGTGTAATTTTTGACTGGCCTCTCAAAAAGAGGGGTCCCCATAGCTTTTACTAGGCAGAGGGCATTACCTGAGCAGGTGGACGTGTATATGGAACGTCACTACGTTCCGGGAGTGAGGTTGGTAGGGGGAAAGATCCCTATCAAGGATATATGAGATCTGCCTCTTCGATCTATATTATTTGCTATCACGAGTGTGACTAGTAGCACTAGTGCTCACTTGGCATCAAGATCACAGGTGGCCTATGATGTTTAGTGTTTAGATCCAACACTGTTCAATTGGAGTGCAGCGTTCCTTCGAAATGTGAAGGAACAGATCTCACGGTGCAGGAATGGCCAGAAGTAGTTTGGCTATGGTTCGTTCTTAGTCTCATTTTTATTAGAGCGCATCCCTCAGATGCAGCCTCAGATATCACTGGCAGTACGACCGGTGGATGAGCCTCAGATGGAGAGGTGGACTAGTCTGTCTCCAAGGCTAGTTTCAGAGTTAGAGTTCCACTTTACTGGTGACTTCTTTGCCTGGTTGAGACGGCAGTACCTCTGGATAGAGGACTTCCCCTACACCGATGTAGACTTCCGTGGGAGTATGGACTTGGTTTTGCCTGCGGGGGAAGATTGGGATGAGTCAGGTAAGAGAGTAAGTCATTCCTTGTCTAGTTTTGTTTTTTAAGTTTTTGATGTATATGTAGTTTTTTTTGGGGTACGTAAAAGAGTCTTATCAGATGTTTTGTTTCCAATATGCAGACAAGGGAGCAGTACGCCCTATTTATTTACCAGTACCAGGACGTCGTGAAGGCACCCCGACTGCAGCAGATCCGATGGTACCAGTGGTGGGTCTCCGGGAGGTCGAAAGAAACCTCCATGGCCTTACTATGGGCATCCCTCCTATGCAGAGGGGGGATGTGACTTTGCGTCTGCAACGACACACTATAGGAGTGCCAAAGAACATCAATTATCTGTTGAGGCATGTAGTGCGTG
Organism: Picea engelmannii; assembly: GCA_009831015.1. Lineage (NCBI taxonomy): Eukaryota > Viridiplantae > Streptophyta > Pinopsida > Pinales > Pinaceae > Picea > Picea engelmannii. The sequence goes on along the minus strand of ML795608.1, from coordinate 175,812 downwards.
CAGTAGTATGTTACTCACAGCACAATGCGGTGCGGGGAGATTAGAGTTTCCCCGTGATCATGTTTTTGTATACCTTGTCAGGCCATATTGTATGGGTGGATGGACCCAATATTTTGCTCTCTTACACACTTTTTGATGTAATGTAAACATTTCAGTCACGCCATATATATATATATATATATATACAGTTTCGAGTTTTTATGATGCCGATGATTTGTACATGATGATGTCTATGGTGTGTTTTAATTTACATGTAATGTACAGTTTTTGCTTTCCTTGAATCTTATCTGTGGGCAAGATACCGATCCATGATATAATTAGCTAATGAATCCGAGACACTATTAAGTTATCTTGGAATGTGTCTATCTTCAATGTAATCGAACATTCGTTCAAGACGTCGAACTTGCAAGTGTAGGCGTAGCAGGATAGGACTACGGATAGCGTAGATGTGGTTGAGTTGATAAACCACGAGTTGAGAGTCTAAGTAAATAATGATGCGAGAAATACCTAGAGAGGAAGCTTGGGTCAGTAGTCCGATGACAGCGTGATATTCTACCATATTGTTGGTTGCTGGCCCTAAACAAATGCCTCCTGAACTCACCACCTGGTCAAATTGGTAAATAACCCAAGCTGCTTAAGAAATGTTCCGGGTATGTCGGCTAGCGCCATTTGCGAACCCAAAAAAGATAGGAAAGGTAGACGTCATCTGTGCATGAAAACACAGGCACAGTCATGAGTGGCAACGGTAAAGACTCGAGCACGTGAAAGAAAAGACACACCAAACTAAAATACAATAATGTACAAAGTACAGATGCTAGGTGATCTAGGCATAGTACTTTTTAATGTAAATCCCATTTCGGGGCTCTCCTAGGGAAATTCCATCATGGTCTACTAGTTCGTAAGCACCTCTGTGTAAAATACACTTCACGATGTAAGGACCGTGCCACATAGGTTCTAACTTTCCTGTTCCCAATTTATCATGAGCTTGGTCATAAACAAGGACTAAGTCTCCTTCTGCGAAGGCTCGAGGTTGGACAGATTTGTCATATTGACTCTTAATTCATTTATGATGTTCCTCATTAACGAGAGCAGCATCACGACGTGTTTCGTCCAGCTTGGATAGATACAAGAATCGTTCTTCTTCAGCAGAAGTATGAGGCAGAAGTTCTACTTTTAATTTGAGTGATGGAATTTCGCACTCGATTGGTAGGATGACCTCAATGCCATAGACCAACTGGAAAGCAGTAAATCCAGTTGAGGTTTTCACAGATGTGCAATAGGCCCAGAGAGAGAAAAACAGTTGTAAATGCCACGATGTCTTGTTTTCCCCTACCATGCATTGGATCATGGTTTTTAGGACTTTGTTGATAGCCTCAACTTGCCCGTTTGCTTGAGGGTAGTAAGGGGATGAGTTTTCATGGAGAAAACCTAATTCGACGTGTAATTCGCTCATCATATGGTTTTTGAAGTGTGCACCATGGTCGGTGACAATGGCATGTGGTACGCCAAAATGAGTAATGATGTGGTTAAAGAGGAATAGAGCTACAGTACGGCCATCGTTCAGGAAGGTAGGCATAGCCTCAGCCCATTTTGTGAAATAGTCGATGGCAACGATGATGTAACCATGCCCCCCGACTGAGGTAGGATTACACTGCATGAAATCGATACCCCATTTGGAAAAGGGGCTGATGGCAATGATGGGGTGTAGCGCAGTAGGGTGGGTGCATGCCTTCTTGTTAAAGATTTGGCAGGGTGGGCATTTTTTGACGGCCTCGATGCAATCTTTGAAAATCAAGGGCCAAAAGTAGCCGGCACGTAGGATTTTTTGGGCTGTGGCCATCCCTGAAAGGTGACCGCCACAAGTGCCAAGGTGACAATCGTTCAAAACGCGTTCAGCCTCTTCATGAATCAAGCATCGCCGAAGAATGGTGTCAATACCATGGCGATACAAAGTGTCGTCGAGGATGAGATAACAGCGAGAGTGGTGACGGATGCGTCGACGTTCTTCGCGAGAGATGTTGGGCTGAAAATGTTGAGTTTGAAGGTAGAGGAGAATGTCTCCATACCAAGGATCAGAAGTGCTGATGAGGAAGAGAGATTCATCAGGGAGAGAATCTCTAGGTTCAATGTTTTCATCGGCACAAGGGAGAGAACAGATGAGCTCGGCAAACACCAGGGATTTTTTGGCTTTAGCTTTTGTAAACTCGAGATCAAATTCTTGAAGAATAACAATCCATTTTGAATATTTTCCCCCAAGCACTTGACGCGTCAAGACGTGGTACATGGGGTTAGAGTCTGCGATTACCGTGGTGGTGCGTAATAGGATGTAGTGGCAGAATCTTTGGACAGCAATGATGGCTGCCATAGCCAGTTTCTCAACATGAGAATATCTGAGTTTGGGTCTGGATAGACTCTTGCTCAGATAATAAATCACGTGTTCTTCGCCATTAGAGTCCTCTTGAACTAACACCATCACAATGGTGGAAGTAGAAGCGGCCAAGTAATGGATATAATCCTTTGTATATTCCAGAGGATGTAACAAAGGAGCATGGTTCAAAGCATGCTTGAGAGCATCGAATGACCATTGGGCAGTGTCATCTCAGATGAAAGGGACGTTCTTTTGTAGTAGCCGCATAAATCCTTTAGTGATCTTGGCGTAATTACAGATGAAACAGAGAAGAAAGTTTGCTTTGCCTTGCAAACTCTGGAGTTGGGTTAAGTTGGTAGGTGGGGGTAAGGATAGAATGGTCTTGATCTTTAAGGGATCCACCCTGATCCCATCTTTGGAGATGATGAAACCGAGGAGTCTGCCGGATTCGACAGTGAAAATTCATTTATGTGGGTTCAGACGAATGCGATAGAAGCGAAATCGAAGAAACATTGCCCGCAAGTGACCAATGTGATCGGGTTGGTGGGATGAATGGGTGGGTAAATCATCGAGGTAAGGTTCCACGATATGTTTGATGTCGTGGAAAGCGTAGGACATGGCTCGTTGTAAAGTAGCGCTAGCATTTTTAAGGCCAAAAGGTAGCTTTCAGTAGGAGAAATTTCCCCAAGGGCAGATGAAGGCTGTCTTATGTTGATCAGCAGGTAATATTTCAATCTGGTTATATCCAGAAAAGCCATCCATGAAAGAGAAGATTACGCTTCCCGCGCAATTATCGATGATCTGATCGATGAAAGGTGTAGGGTAGTTGTCCTTGGGACAAGCTTTGTTGAGATCACGATAATCTACGCAAACACGGATGGTCCCTTGTTTCTTGGCAACCGGAACGAGGTTAGAGACCCATTCCGTCAAAGGGACAGGGTAGATGAAGCCATATTTTAGAAGTTTTTCAACTTCTGCCTTTATAGCTGCTAGTTTTTTGGGGTGAACCGGGTGGAGTTTCTGTYGAACTGGTTTTGCGTTAGGGTAAGTCTTGATTTCGTGTACGATGATTGAAGGGTCAATCCCTGGAATTTCCTTGTAGCTCCATGCGAAGACGTCACGAAATTCCTTGAACAAAGCGGTGTAAGAAACCACTTCGTTGGGCATGCAATTAGCACCAAGATTAATGTTTTCCACGACACCTTCTTTGACTGAAATGTCAATTGTGATTGTAGTAGAGATGTTACCCATGTTCCCCTCAGAGAAAGCATCTTGTGTGAGGATAGGGGATTGTGGAGTATCGGTAACCTCGGGGGGGAAGAAAGATCGTATGTCTTGAATTTCTTCCAAAGGGGGAAGAAAAGAGGATCTATGGTGGTTATCATCCTAGGGAAAATCGTCAATTCTAAGCATTTCCATAATAGATTCATCCGAAGGAAAAATCTGGGAAATGTAATCAATGGTTGATGATAGGGAATCTAACCATGAGGGAACCGAGTAAGTGTCGGGTGCCAGTGAATGTGAATTGTTGCAAGAGGGAGAGGTAGATTGGATAGCTACGTATGCGGCCTCAGCTGGGCTGAGTGGCATGGTGTCACTAAGCACATTGAATTCCAAAGGACTAGGTACAATCCAAGGATCTGATGATTCTAAGGATTGATAAGGCATAGTTGAAATCATGTTGACGGCAACAATGTGGTGTGCAGTAGGTGGAAGCGGTGTAGGGAAAGTACCCATAAGGCTAGAATCTTTCAATAAGCCAACACCAACGCTTTCATATGTAACCAGGTGGTCTCCCAGAAAGGGAATGTTGTTGGTAGCAGGGATGCGAGCGTCGGGTGTGCAAAAATTGAGCTGATTGACGGTAACAATTTTACCTTGATGGGGGAATTGTACGCATCGAAACACCGATGAGTCGATGGCGGTCATCGCGTAAAACCAACTTCTTCTGAGTAATAGGTTGTAATCGAGGGGAGCATCGACAAACTCGACATCAACGGTAACAGTTTTACCGCCCAATTGAACGGCTAGGGATTGTAGTAATCCGTGAGGATGGAAACCTCATCCATCGAAGGCACATAACATCGTAGGGGATTTGTTAAGGGTAGGTGATTTCAAACCTTTCCAACAGGATAGATACATGACACAGGTAGAGGCTCCCTCATCCAGGATAGTTCGATGAATTTGTTGATTATGAATAACAACATCAATTTGGAAAGCTAGCTGGTGGGAGAGTCACGGTTGATGGTCGTCCAGATTAAATGTGATGTAGTTTGATGACTCGGGATCGAAAGCGCCAATGGTAGGTAAGAGTGTCCTACGTTGGTTGGGACAGTGTTGTAAAACTTCCAATGCAGACATGGAACACGGGGCTTGGGCCAAATCTTCTACAATATTGTAATTTTGGGTAGCCCGTGAATTAGGATTGAAAGTGGATTTCCGGATGGTGCTCTTAGGAGGGCGTAAGATGGAGTCAAAAGAAGGTTTCTCAATCTGAAGTGGCCCGGATGGAGGGATGACAAATGGAGGATTAACAGAGGATGGTAAAGGATCTGACGGAGAACCGTTAGCAGTCTTCGGCTTATTAGGTTTAACTGGTGTGTCGTATGTCACAGAATGAGTGGTTAGATTAACCCCGTTAAACATGTAAATGTGTGCTCTTGTCGAGGCCTCATCATGGGGTTGGTTGGAACTGCCCCCCGGCGTGGGGGTTTGTACAACCAAATATTGTTGTTGCGGAAAAGGCTGAGTGAGCACAACGGATTGTGAATTTCCCTTGAAAATCTTGGCCACTTCATCGTGATGTGGACAATATCGAGTGTAGTGATCGTCACCACAAATGAGACATGGGAATTTCGGTTTTCGCTGTGGTTGTTTTCCGGCAGCAGGGGTTTGTGGTTGGGTTTTGGGTTGTTCGTTGTTATTGTTCTTCTTTGTTTTGTTTCTCGCTTTCTTCTTGCCCCTGAGTTGTTGTGAAGGGGTTGATTGGACCACATTCACATCAGAGACTTGAGTTTGAGGGGGGGTAGAAGAGGGTGCAGTCGAACTGGGAGCAGCCGTTGAGGCGGGCCGCTGAATCGTTCCAGTGGACTGGGTGGTAGATTGAGTTTTGATGGATCCAATAACTCCATCCGTGTGCGAAGCAGTCGATGGTTTGGATGGATCATTAGTGGCATGAGTAGCGTTCGGTATCAACTCATACAAAGTACATGATTGTGAATAGACTAAGTCGAGGTACTGACCTCAGGCGATGGCTTCTTCCTCGGTAACTACGCCACCCATGGTAACATCACGAGCAATCTGGGGTAATAGTGATTTCGTGAACCATTCCGCTAATAATTGGTCGGGGATGACCGCTTTGATTAGCCTTCGTCGTCGTCTCCATTCATGGATGTGATCGGAGATGTGTATGGAAGTTGTCTGATGAAGGGAGGTTAATAGTTCAGTACCTGTCTCGTATCGAATGGGTAGTTGAAAATGTGTGAGGAAGGACATGGCGAGGGAGTTGAAATCATGAAAGGATGCGC
>ML795608.1:133573-159473 GCA_009831015.1 Picea engelmannii | reverse complement strand
ATTACTAATCTAAATCACAACTAATGGCCTAAAGCCGACATAAATAAAATAGCATTACTAATCTAATATGCCCCAATTAAGTGGTAATGAGCCAATATTAGGGCTTAACAATGAATGAGAAAAAAATCTCTCTCTACCTAAACTCTCTGTCAACGCACTCCTTGCGGACACTTCAATTGCACTCCTTGCAGTAATTCTCTGACTCAAGTAGAGAAACAATTGAAACTCTTTCCATATCGCTCTTAGAATTCAATTCATACATGAAATCACATACATAGCATATAAAGGCAAATGTATGACAAGAAGAAAACATTTATGAGCATATCCACATCAAATACACAGAGAACAACACAAACCATGAATTTGAATCAAAGATTTCTTCTATTAATTCAAATGTTTGTACATGGGTGTTCTTCATATAGCTCTCTGCTTTCTCTTCTTCCTAGATTGATAATGATACAATGCACAATGAGGGTGTCTATATCTCGTTTCCCTCTTGCGTTCTAAAGCTATCAAATCTAGAATTAAGATCCTATCTACCTGCATTAACTACTTTAAATGTCGTCTATCTACTAAAGGAAGAGAGCTATCTGCTCAAGGTCCATTTACAATATACAAGTGCGCCTCATATTAATGCTCATTTAATATTTGCACAAGAACTTCCAAGGTGTTTTCAAAACTTGTGATGGCTTGTCCAGCTGTCTTCCACTTCCACGCTGGCTCGCTTGATGTGTTGGCGATGCTCCTACATTAGTATGCCATTAGTTGCATAAAACAGTTGATGGAAGTAAAACATGGTGGAGATATATGGTTGGACAAGCTCATCTCAATATATGTAGAGCTCATTGCACACATTACATGGTTGCCATCACAGGGCATGGATCCCGCACAGTTTCTCGAAGGAAAAACAAAGAAGAAAGCACTCGTTGAAGAGATGAAAAATAAATAAAACACTGATAGGGGGACGTGCATAATCATCATCAAACGGATCAGTGATGTCGCGACAAATATGGCAATGAAAATCATTTCCTGCAATCTTCTAAGAAAATGCTGCAAGGAGGAAGTCCCGGCTGGGATTGTCGTAGTTGCAGCATAGTGTGCTGAGGGAACCATAGTTAGTTGGGCCCCTTATCTTTTGAACCTATTTCTAGATGAATGTAAGGATGCACAGGATCTGGGAACAAAACTTCATTATTCATGGCTACTCATGTTGATAGCCATCATGGGATTGAAGAAACAAGATTACACATTTTCACCACCAGACCCAAGCCCAATCATGGAGCGAGATATTTATCACTTGGCACCATGTCAAACACCAAGAACAGGAATACAAACGCAGTTGTATTCGAAGGATACCTTCATGACCTACAAGATACCATCACCAATCTATGGAGAATAACACTGCAGACTATTGCATAATATCGAGACATGGCTAACTTCAAGGCCACTCGACATGCGATGTATATCTAAATGCGGAAATACTCCAACAAGCAATGGCTACAAATTTGCTATTACATCATAGAGGGTGACATAGAAATGGTTATCAAGGATTGGAAGACGACTGGAGAATTCTAGTCCTTACTCAAGACATACCTACAATGACAGAGGAAGAGGAAGCAAGAAAGGAACATACAAATTTTGAGGAGGCATGGCAGGGAGAGACGCAGCCTCAGAATGTCTTAGTGCCCAAGAAACCAAGGACAGGCCAGGCCAAGCCAAAGAAAATGAAAGGGGGGACATCTAAGACAGGAGCCCAGAAGGGGAAGAAGAATAGCAATACACAGGTGCCCCAGGTACATCATAAATAGGCCGGGGCAGTGTAGGGGACTACAACAAGTCCTGATCCACAAGAACCAGGCTGGACCAACTGACCAATGACTCATATAGGGGGTGCGTGCAAGAATTTGAAGGTTCATAGAATGCCTCCAGAGTACATGATCACAGAGGATGATGCAGAAATGATAGCCCAAATGGTCCAGGATTGTACATCCGAGGATTTTGAGAATGTTGCACCCCAAAGGGACAAAATTCAAGAGGAGATGGAAGAAATGTGATAGTTCCTCAAGCATATGGGAGAAGTGTAGGTAGCCGACAACAAGATTGAAACAGGGCCATCATCATCACAGACATGAGGAGGACCTAAAGCAAGTGAGTGGGACACAGTCCACACAATACCACAACTGAGTGCAACATTCCACATTACACCCAACATGTTTCACATGGACGCGATCGTGTGGTAAACACCCCTAAATGACTTAGCCAAAATACAGTTGGTATTGTCGTGGATACCATCTAAGGCTCTACATAAACTACATGTTAGTGTTACCCAGGAGGTACAGTCTCGTGCACGCACAGACAGAGCGGAATTAAAGAAGGTATAAGATATACAGGATGAGTTGGAATTGATATATGAGCAGGCCAAGCTCGATACCAAAGAGGAAAGGGAAACTGTGAATGGATTGGAAAAAAAAGTGATCGGAGCTTACGAGAATATTCCAAAGATCGCGCAAAAGGTCGAACTCATAGAAACAAAGAATATTGATCATATTGTGCAGGAAATCGATTAATATCAGCAGGAGTTCGATAATTTCCATGAACAGCTCACACCTACCACTGCACTGGAGGTAAGGGAGAAAAGAAATAAGGAGGAAACATAGCAGATGCATGAGATAGAACTACAGGTTCATGCAGTAGCTGACCCATTCGACAAAGCAATGCAGCTCTGGACAAAGCTAAAAGAGGATCAACAGGTCCAGCAGTGGGACACGGAAGAAGAAAGGATCAACACAACTATCCAAGACCTCAAGTAGAGGCAGAAGACAATGTCCATCATGGAGCATGTCAAAGGGGCATAGGATATGAAGAGACTACAAGTAGAACTCACCACTATGTAGACGCAAAAAAAGGAGCACCAGGCTCAAATGGAATCGCTCCAGGAGTGATTAGCAGAGGTCATTTCATAGGCAGAGGGAGCCAAGACATATATGGAATAGACCCAAACAGAGTGTGTAGGGTTGATCAATGACGATATTGTAGTGCAGACAATAGACGCACTCAACGAGAATAATGTGTAGGCTCAAACGCAAGAAACAAAGCTCAGGGAAAAGCTCTATGTGATCATCAGGGAGATCGACGAGACACGCAAAAGTTAGGTGGCTCGTGACGATCCACATGTTAGTGTTGGGGGCCTGTTGGAAGCAGGCCAAAGAGGAAAGAAAGGATATTTTGGGAAAGAAATAATGAATGAGAGAAGTGACATCTGGAGGAAGGAGAACCATGTGCGCATGCATGAAAGACCTAACGAAGTTAAGGTTAGGTTTTCTGCAATACATTGTAATGGTTGGCGAACAAAAAATGTATAAATATAGATACCCAGGTCTCATAGAGGGGGATGATGGAGAGGATGATAAGTAGAGCTAGCAGGGAAGTAGAGATCAAAGATGTCCTGTTTTGATAGCTAGTTGTAATATTTTTCTATACGACCTAGTTTTGTAAGTTATTGAGATGGAGAGAAGTAACGAGGGTAGATCTTGAGGTTTAGATCGCAGACAGAGGATCCTAGTGTGATCTAGTCCACCTCATAATATATCTTGACCCGACTGAGAAAAGTTGTAAAGCGCACAGTGTTGTAGTTTTGGGAACTTCTATAATAAAATAGCCGAGAAGCCAGATCTTTATGGACGTATCCCAGGAGGGGGTGAACCACGGTAAAACATTTGTTATGTTATTAAATGCATGTGTTTCTTTACTGTTTCAATAGTTGTTGATATATTAAACGAATGAGTTGATTATATTTCATGCATAATCGTAAATGGAAGTTCAGTGTGTTAATAAGTAAAACTAGAACTCTCAGCATACATTTCACATATCTCCACTCAATCCTGGGCTGCAAACACATGAGTATTGCAGCCACCCATTAAGACTATCTCGGGTGAGACTGCACAGGGCACTTTGTGTGTTGTGGTGCCTTCTGGTTTACCAAGAGGCTCGATAGTTTTAGAGGCTTTGTTGGAACCCAAACATACATGAACCCTGGGTCATTCAAGATAAAGATATAAAGTCAGAGAATAATAGATAACTAATAGTCGAACTTTTTGTTTAACGACAAATGTGGATCAACAAATGGTATTAGAGTGAAAGGTTACGGGTTCGAGTATGCTCGATCGATCTTGAGTATCTAAATTGGTGTTGAGGGGGATATTGTTGACTTGATGGTCAACATCTCCTTCGAGACTCGTGACATGGTTTAACATCCTCTCGTGGATCCGTTAACTTTGGCGGTTGTATAGGAAACTAAGAGGTCAACCTTTTGGTTTAACAAAAAACATGGACCAACAACATGATCATCCATCCATCCGAGTGAAATGTGTACATCGTGTCCAATTGTGGCCTTTCTTTCTTGAACTTGATTTTGGTTTTTCATTGGGATCCATGTCTTTTTTTTCTACTCTCATTCCTCTATGTGCCTCCACATTTGTTTCATTTCTCGTTCAATGTTGATCCATAGTAAGTTTGTTGACACTCATGCTCATGCCTTAATGATTCTTATTTCTCTAGCTGATGTAGGTGGCGATATACAACAACCTTAGCTATCAATTCCTCTTTCTTTTACTCTTCAACCCATGGTTCTTTTGAGTCACTTAGCTCCTCATATTTTTCTTCCTTTTTATGATCTTCTTGAGGTTTCTATTCATGTGTTTATGTAGGCTCTTATTCTAATTCAACCTCAAACTCTTCATATGATGTATTAGTAGGGATTGTAATTAGTTTCCCTGGAAGGAATTTTTCATGTGACCCCTTGGGATCTTCTTGTTTAATAATATAACTATCGTACAATGTATTTTTATTTTCTTGTACCAAAGCTAAAAACCAAATTGTGCATTAATATTAATTGTACCAACTAATTCCATCCAAGGATATCCCAAAACAATATCCACATCATCCATATCTATAGCATACAAATATGAATGCAACACATATTTATCCATGGTAATCTTCATATGTTTTAAAAATTGAACATTTTCACCCTCAACTTGTGTGCTCTAAATATTTCTTGTGGGAACTTGCAATATTTTATCCAAGCTAATGTTGATGAGATTATTCTTACTATTAGGGATTATAGAAATAATAATATTTTTTTAGTTGAATATATCCATGAACCTCTAATAGGAAGTTTGTACATGAAAACAAACCTTGGAAATCTCTTTATCTTTCTTCCCAACCTGATACCACCTATCCAAAAATGTTTGTTCATATTCTTCAACTAAAAATTCCTTCATCTTGTCATGGTTAAGTGAATTCCACCAAATGGTCACATCGCCTCCTAAATTAAGAGGGGGGCAAGGTTTCCAAAACATTGTTCATGACTGTATCTCTTTTATGTATTCTTCAATGCTAGGACCATAATTTTTTTTTCTGTGAAATACATCTTTCTTTTTATAACCCAAAAATGGAACTAGGGTTTTGAATAAATAACTTACTTTTCAATGGAGATCGAATATGTATTTAGGGTTTGAGGCGGCTAATGTAAAATGTTCATAACTTATGTTATACTTCTCAAATTGGCTATTATGACCAAAATTATGAAATGCCACTGCCACTATGAATCTATTGCCATTGATTTGACAAGAATCTATACACTTTGTAAAAATATATTTAATTTGCAAACTGTGCAACTCCTAGAGAAAAAAAATCCTAAAAACAACTTATTTTAAATCAGCGATCAGTCTACTTCCGGGACTCTGATTTGGATGATTTTCTTTTAAATCGAGTGTTTTTTTTAGAGGAACTTAGATCTATAGGTGTTTTCTTTAGATTATGTACAATTGTTTTTAGAAATTGACCTAAATGTTGGTGTCCTCTTTTTTTTCTTCAAAAATGTACAAAAAGATAAAAAACAAATCTCCCACTATGTGCCCAAGAAAGAGCTCGAATGCCACTTGTGTTAAATATTGATAGATATAAGAGAGAATTTATGTATTAGATTTGGAAATAAACCATTAAACTTCAAAGATACAAAAACATTTACCGTAAACATTGTAAGAATATAGAGAAAAACCCTTAAGGTAGGGAAACACCATCAAATACTCCTTATGGAATAGATCACTCCATAATTCATGCTTGCTACAAAACAATACATCAAACATCCAAAATTCTCCCACTTGATGCCCAAGAAAGAGCTATGATACCACTTGTAGTAAACTTTGATAGATATAAGAGAGAATAAATCATAAAACTTGATAATTAAACCCTTGAACTTGATAATTAAACCCTTGTATTAAGAAAATACCAAACATCACACCATTAAGACAACACATGAATATAGAGAAGAAGGGTAACACCCTCAAATACTTTTTAAGGAAGGAATCACTTCACAAGYCATGCGTGCTACAAAACAATACATCCAACACATCTCCAATACCATGGTATTCATGTGTATTTATACTTTCTCATGAGTAATCCTACAAATTTATGTCAACTACCCCTTATTATTATATTATTTCCTCTTAAATACATAGTGAACCTATTCTATGATTATGACCATCTACATTCATTATCCTTTTGAGTCATCCCTAAGTACCCCATATTGTTTTCTTTAAGTACATTACACCATGTTTTAATTATTTTGATTATTTATATGAAATATTTAATACCTCACATAAAACTAAAAATGACAATCACACTTGATATTCTTTCATGTGACAGAGCTCTAAGGTTGAGCATAAACACACTGCCTCGTTGTCTTTAAATGAAGACTAAAAAGATTAATTAAGACAACTCTTTTATTACCCTAAAAAGATATGAAAAAAGAAAAAATCATGTTGATTCCTAAACATATTTTTTGGTTCGAAAATAAATTTAGTGTTAATTTTTTTTATAAAATTATATATAAATTAGTTTTAAGACTTAGTTTAAGTAATTATGAGTTATGCAATTCTTTTTAGGAAGGTTCAAGTTTGAATCTCTTAATACTTTAATTATTACCTCTCAATAACAATCAAATTTTCAAGAATTTTCTATATTTAATAAGAAAAAAATAAAAATAAAAAATAAAACTTCAAAATGATTAAATGTCGTTTTTTTAATATAATGATGAACATTTAAAAAAATTTATATAAAAAATATAAAGTATTTATAAAAAATTATTAAAATTAATAATAAAAAATTTACATAAAATATGTAATATAGGTTTAAAAAAAAAACAAATTAAATTAATAATAAAATTAAAAAAATAATATGTAAATTTAATTTCTATATTACAATTTTTTATATAAATAATAAAAGTTATTTAATTATGAATATAAATATTTATAAATTATATAATTTTAATTAAAAAATAAAATAATAACACTTTCAAATTTCAATTAAATTTTACCATTATAAAATTTCAAATAAATAAATAGTAATAACCACCATCATCATCTAATTTTGAAATCAGTCTTCCTAAACATGTCACTTTAATAATGAAAGACTAGTAATAAGCACATTGAAATAATGAGCCATGTTTCAAACGTGAATAAGACTTTATAATCCTTCACTCCATCATAATTAGTTTCTTCTTGTACTAAGGGAAAAATAATCGTTTGGAAAACATCTTCTTGTCCTAGTCACTATAGTTGTGATGTTTATAGGCCAGATTTATAACCTTACGATACATATAGACAAATGAAATTTGTCAATAGTGGACTTTGTTAGTTGTTGTAGGACCAAGCTTTCTTTTCCCGTGGCTTCATTCAATGAATGTTCTTTCTTTTCCAATTATGCGGTCGAAAACTATAAGAGCACGATTTGAACAATAGCTTCCCAACTCACACCAAAAATAATAGTCTTAATCTAAGCGCCCATTATTACGACTTTCTTCTTTGATATTTTCTTTTACTAATTTTAACGTTGGTACCTAGTGATGCTCCCATGGTACTTATATACATTTACATTTTACAATTTCCATCATCCATATTTCTAACTCACAATAAATATGAATGACAACACATATAATAACAAATTTTCTATGAATGACAACACATATAATAACAAATTTTCATTACTCATATCTTGAACTCATAATAAATATGAATGACCACATATACATCACTACTGGATGTATTGTTCGGTCAAAGTAATCTTTAAATTGATGTAAGATTGGTTTATCTAAAATTTTAAAGTTATCTCTATAATTATTTCATTGGTACGTTCACATGTGGTTATTTTTAATTTTATGGTAGAAACCATGTGTAATATTATTAAGAACTCGACGTCTCGGGTTAAATAGTTCATTACATTTTCAGGAGGAGTCACTCAACGGTTCTCACATGATCTCTAACCATAAGATATCAATGAATAATGTTTATCACTCTGAATTTAAAAGGTAATCACCATGTCAACCCATTAAGTGACACATTATTAATTTTTAGCATTTTTAATCTGGTTGATAATAGGTGCCCAAGAGTTGCTTAATTTCCAATCGTCATCTTGATTGATATTATTTGGGTGTTTTTCAATTTTTATAGCTTCATGGCCCGTCTCTTTGTACAGATCAATATTGATAAGAACTTCCACATTTTCTATGCAAATGTGGTGTTTGGAGGCTATCGAGTTCTCTGCCAATGTGGATTTCTTCATTCACCCATGTACAATTCTTGCATTATGCTCTTTTAATGTTGTTTTAACATAGTGATCAATGTCACCAATATATACCTTTCTGTAGTCACATGGGATGCAATACACACCTTTATTCTTCCTTGGGTCTATTCGATCTTTTGCATGGTCAAGCATCCTTCTCAAAGTATTTGGGGGTGAGAACGCAACTCTTATTTGTTTCCTTCATAATATGTTGGCTATCGTATATGTTGTTTGATGCCGAGGCCCTCAACCCACAGGTTGAAAGTCCACGTCAGTTCAGGATCTTTCCTTCTCCACAACCCGAAGAACTCTAAACGGCTCTTTTATTTGCCTATCGGGAAATATGCACCCACAACAATTCTTCACGGGATCCCCACTTTACACTCGGGAGATCAGACTTCGCGATTTCGCGAGGTCAGTGGTCGAGCATTGGTCTCTCGAATCCCCAAAAACTCGATATAAGTCAATGTTGACCTCTTCCTTTACCCTTTCGGGATTTTCTCTATCGTGTCTTTGGCGATCACGATGTCAAGTGGCTTGCTTTCCTGACTCTCGAATCCCGATATGCCGATCCTCTGACACACGTGCGAGTTTGAATTTTCAACGCTTCTTCACTCCATCGACATTTCGGAGTTCGCAATATCGCGAATCCTAATGCATATGTTTTAGGATTTCTCGCCACGAAACTCCGAAATGGTGTGCCACCTGTCCACTCGCCGACTCCTGTGGCCCCACACTATCCTTTGGCTGTCGGGATATCACGTATCGTGATATCGCGATTCCTACTAAAATGTTCACGAGACTTCCACCCACGAAACCCCGATGCACGATTCTACGTGTAAATCCGACAGTCCTTGTGACTTGGATCTACGGTCTTGCCCCTCCTGAGGTTTTAACCTTTAAGGAATACTTCATCGTATCTCCCCTGTTTCTCTGTGAGATCTAACGACTCACGGTATTTCACGAAATATCCTTCGAGAATTTCGACCGTCCATCCCTTCCTCGACGATTTCCTGCAAATGACCAAGTGTTCCTCCGCGGAACTCGTCCACCTGCACACAAACATACGACGCTTCTTACAAAATTCCAATCACAACTTCCCTGCGTTGTCCTTCAACAATTTCGAAGGCCTTATCCTTCTTGAGCTTCTTTTAACTCTGAGCCTTAGAAAAGACTCTTGCACTCAGTCCTTGCGGCAATTTCCAGACACTTCCAAGTGCTGAATTTCCTTTGACCCTGCGCACTCCTGCAACAGCAGTCCTTCAAAACTCTTCACTCAGGTTCACAACCCTGAGACTTTTACTCAGCCTGCGCACTTCTCACACGGCTCCTGTGCCTGTCTGCACTTTGAAATGAATGAGAACAAAAGCTACCCTATCTGAACCCTCTGTCAACGCACTCCTTGCGGACACTTCGACTGCACTCCTTGCAGGAACTCTTACTTAGATAGAGAAACAACTGAAACTCATTCCTACTTCCTCTCAGAATTCAAACTCAAACATGAAATCATATACATATAGCATAAAAGCAAATATATAATAGGAAGCAAACATTCATGAGCATATCATTCAACATACATACACAGAGAACAAACACGACGCCATGAATTTGAATCAAAGCTTTCTATTAATACAAATATCTATACATGGGTGTTCTTACACAGCTCTCTGCTTCTCTCCTATGCTCCAATGCTTCAATAATGTTATTACACACAATGAGGGTATCTATATCCCATTTCCCTCTTGCACTCTAGAAACTGTCTAATCTAGAATTAAATTCTATCTACCTGCATTAACTACTTTAAATGCCTTCTACCTACTAAGGACGAGAGAAAATAGCTTACAAGTGTGCCTTCATTAAATTGCCACATTTATGTTCGTGCATCAAATCCAAGAGAAATTAAAAAATTTGTGTTGGCTTGTCCAGCTGTCCTCTACTTTTGCGCTGGCTCGCTTGATGTTGGTGATGCTCCTACATCATACTCCCTCTCTTGAAAATTTTCATGGGCTCCTGTCCATGAGCTCCCGTACGGTCTGTCCATGCCTCTATATCTCCGCTTCATTCTCCCAGCTGGCATCTTCAACTGGATGGTCTTTCCATTTGACCAGATACTCAAAGTATTCCTTCCTCCTGGTGTTCTTTCCAATCCTTTTATCCAGTATGTGCTCCATCTATGGCTTATATGCAAATGGAATTTGCTTTGTCCACTAGATTACTGGCTGCTCATCTCCTGTCCCTGCTTCCTCAACCGTATATGAGTACAAATCTGAGATATTGAATATCAGAGAAATTCTGATCCCATCGGGTAATTCAATCTCATAAGAATTTTCCCCAAATTTCTTCAAAACCCTACATGGACCGATTTTCTTCATCTTCAACTTAATATATGTTCCTCTCGGGAACCTTTCCTTCCTCAAATGTGCCAGAATCAAGTCACCAACCTCAAACTGAAGTTGTCTTCTATGTTGATCTACTCTGCGCTTATACTCCTGACTTGAACTATGTAGTCGCTCCTTCACCTTGCTATGAAGTTCTTTCATCGCCTCTGCGAATTTTTCTGCACTAGCACTCCTAGTCGCAGTCTTCTCTGAATCCTTCAACTCAGAAATTCCCCTCGGCTGCATGCCATAGACAACCTGAAATAGAATCTGCCCTGTTCTCCTGTTGATTGAGTCGTTGTAAGCAAACTCTGCCTGCGGCAATATATTGTCCCATTGGCTGTGGTGCTTTGTTACCAAGCTTCTTAACAAGTCTCCCAAACTTCTGTTCACTACTTCTGTCTGTCCATCCATTTGGGGATGATACACTGAACTAAAAAACAAATTAGTTCCCAGCTTCTTCCATAAGGTCCTCCAAAAATGTCCTATGAACTTCGTATCTCAATCTGAAACTATACTCCTTGGCAACCCATGAAGTCGAATGACCTCTTTGAAAAATAGGTTCGCAATGTGAGTTATGTCACTGGTCTTCTGACATGGAATGAAGTGTGCCATTTTTGAAAATCTATCCACCACCACAAAGATTGAATCTCTTGGAAACCCCAATATGAAATCCATGCTAATTGCATCCCACAACCTTTCTGGTATGGGAAATGGTTGATAAAACCCCGCATTCTGTTTTCTTCCCTTCGAATGCTGGCAAATTCTGCATCTTTCTACGAATCTTTTGACATATGCTCGCATTCGTGACCAAAAATATGACTCATTCAGCTTTACGAATGTTTTTTCATGACCGAAATGTCCTGCCAATCCTCCACTATGTTTCTTCTTTAACACGTTCTCCCTCATGGAGCATTTCAGAATACACAGTTGATTACCCTTGAATAGTAATCCTTCCTGGATCATGTATTCTTCCCATTGGATTTTGTCACTGAGAATTGGATTCTCAGCTGCTTCATATGCCTCCTTAAAATCTGGATCATTTGCGTACATGTCCCTGAGATCATCAAAACCCAACGTTTTGACTCTGAACTCCTGCAATAGAAAACACTTCCTTCTCAAAGCATCAACAACTTTGTTAGCAGTACCCGAAATATTCTTAATCACAAATGTGAAATTTTGCATATACTCAACCCATTTGACATGTTTCTGATTCAACTTTTCCTGTTGAGTCACAAACTGCAATGCATGGTTGTCACTGTATAAGACAAACTCTTTCGGGATCAAATAATGCCTCCATTTCTTCAATGCCTGGATGATGGCATAGAACTCCTTATCATAAGTGGAGTACTTCACTTTCGCTTCATTCAGCTTCTCGCTGAAGTATGCTATCGGCCTATCTTCCTGACTCAAGACTGCCCCAATTGCAAATCCACTTGCATCGCATTTCACTTGAAATGTCTTTTGGAAATCCGACAACACCAGAACTGGTTGTTCCGTAATCTTCCTCTTCAACAAATCAAAACTTTTCTCAGCTTCTTCAGTCTAGTGAAAAGATTTGTGTCTTTTCTTCACTGTATTCATCATTGCTGTGCTAATTCCACTGAAATTCCTAATGAACTTTTGGTAGAAACTAGCCAACCCGTGAAAACTTCTCACCTCAAAGATATTCTTTGGTGATGGCCAATTCTTGATCACTTCCACCTTATCTGGATCCATCCTCAACTCATCTACAGAAATAACAAATCCCAAGTAAATGAGCTCTGTTTTCATGAATGAGGACTTCTTCATGTTTATCAACAGCTTCTCCTGCTGTAACCTTTGCATCACTGTAGCCAAATGCTTTAGAGGCTCTGCCATTGTTTTGCTGTAAACCAGTATGTCATCCAAATACACAATGACAAATTTTCCAATGAACTCCTTCAGGACTTTGTTCATCAACCTCATGAAGGTACTTGGTGCATTCGTTAAGCCAAACGGCATAACAAGACATTCATACAACCTTTCGTTGGTTTTGAATGTTGTCTTCCATTCGTCACCTTCTCTCATGCGAATTTGATGATAACTGCTTTTCAAATCAATCTTTAAAAAATATTTTTCTCCACTCAAGCAATCCATCAGATCATCCATCCTTGGCAAAGGAAATCTGTACTTGATGGTTATCTTATTAATCTCCCTCGATTTAGTACACATCCTCCAGCCTCCGTCTTTCTTCGGACTGAGTACTGTTGGAACAGCACACAGACTCAAGATTTCTCTGACTAATCCTTTGTCCAACAACTCCTGGACTTGTCTTTTACCCTCTTCATTATCTTGCGGCGTCAATCTGTACGCAACTTTATTTGGAAAACTGGCCCCTGATATGAGATCAATATGGTGACTCACACTTCTCATCGGTGGCAACGAACGAGGTAGTTCATCCACCAATATATTAGCAAACTCTTCCAGCAGTTCCTGAATTTCTTCTGGTAAATCATCCACTCTTGTGCTGGTCAAAACAATCTTCGGTTTCTTGACCACTATGAACTATGGATCCTCCCTCTTCTTAACCTTTGTAAGAAGTTCCTTCCCACTCATGAGAAGTATTGTGTTGCTTACTTCCGGCTTCACCTCCTTATCCTTAATTGGAAGCAACATGTGTGTCCTCCCATTCTTCTCTAGGGTATATGTGTTCATTCTCCCGTCATGAATCACATTTCTGTCATATTGCCATGGTCTACCTAGCAATAGATGACAAACATCCTAGGGAATAACATCACATAATATCTTATCATTATATCCTCCTATCTTGAACTCAACTAAACATTGTTTAGTGACAGTTACCTGATGTCCTTTTTGTAGCCATGAAATTTTGTATGGGCTTGGATGATCAATCGTCTCTAGCTCCAGCTTCTCTACCATCTCTGTAGATATGAGGTTATCCTTGATACCACTATCTACAATGACCTTGCATACCCTTTCCTTGGTCTTACAAGCAGTCCTAAAAAGTTTGGTCCTTTGGACTGAACTCTCCACCTCCTTCTCTGGTGTCAAAAGAGATTTTCGCATCATTAGCAATCTTCTGCCTTCAACGTCTTCTGCCTCAACATCCTACCTCTGTGATTCGGTGATGTGAGCTTCTCCAGTCTCTTTATTTTTATCTGGACACTCGTAAGACTTGTGCCCATTCTTTCCACATCTGAAGCATGTAATTATTCCACCTCTTCCTCTTCCTCTACCTCTAGTACGAGGAAAAGTGTTATTATCATCATAATCTCCTCTCTGCTCAGTATGTTGTCCTCGCTGCTCAACATATTGCCCTCGCTGTGAACTTCCACTTCTCTCAGTTTGAGTCTAATATTTCTTCCAGTCCTCCTTGGGATCTGATATTTATCCTGGGCAACTGATTTGCCTCTTGGCTGACTTCTGCCTTGGCCTCTCTGACCCTTCTTTCGGCTCAGCTTCTCCTCTGCTTTCAGAGCCATTTGATAAGCATCTTCCACCATTCGGATGGTTACCATGCTCATCTCATCCTGGATATCATATCTCAGGCCATTCATGTATCTGGCAACTTTCTCATCATCGCTCTCCCGATGACCTGCCCAGATGTTCAGTTGGTAGAATTCTTCACTGTATTCTTGTATTGTCATCAACTTTTGTCTCAGGTTCTGCATCCTCCTTAACAAAGTAATTTGATAATCTTTGGGGATGAATTTCGCCTTCATCTTCGCAATCATCCTATCCCAGCTTTTGATCTTCTGCTTGCCCTTGCAATGTCTATCAGCTTGTAGTTCATCCCACCACAATGCTGCATGTCCCTTCAATCTTGTGACAGCATGCTTGACCTTCTTGTCCTCTTCAACATCTTCATAGTCGAAGTATGTGTCTAGAGCTCTAATCCATTCTAGAAGCTCCTCTGCATCCAAGTTTCCCTCATAAACTGGAATGTCCATTTTCGTTCTTGCACCCATCCTGACAATAGCTCTGATCAAACACTCGTTTGATGCATCTTCAGTTGCAACTTCTTCTTCATGTTTAGCCTCAATCTCACTTTCGAAATCACTAAGATCCCCATCACTGACTGTGCGTCTTTGTGCGGTCTCCATGTATTTGAGTCTAGCTCGTAGATCACGCATCTCTCTCTCCATGACCAGATCTGTCATCTGCCTACCTCTTCTTCTCGACTTTTCCCTATCCTCTGGATCAGGTGACTGCATATCTCTTCTCCTTGGCAGCATGATGAATAATCTTCTTCTCTGCTACAGAAAGTAAAGAACCTTTCTGTGCTCTGATACCACTTGATGCCGACGCCCTCAACCCACAGGTTGAAAGTCCATGTTAGCTCAGGATCATTCCTTCTCCACGGCCCTAAGAACTCTAAACGGCTCTTTTATTTCCCTATCGGGAAATCTGCACCCACAAAAATTCTTCACGGGACCCCCTCTTTACACTCGGGAGATTAGACTTCGCGAGTTCGCGAGGTCAGTGGTTGAGCATTGGTCTCTCGAATCCACGAAAACCTGATATAAGTCAACGCTGACCTCTTCCTTTAACCTTTCGAGATTTTCTCTATCGCGTCTTCGACGATCGCGATGTCGAGTGGCTTGCTTTCCTGACTCCTGAATCCCGATATGTTGATCCTCTGACACACGCACGAGTTTGAATTTTCAACTCTTCTTCACTCCATCGACATTTCAGAGTTCGCAATATCGTGAATCCTAATGCATATGTTTCAGGATTTCTCGCCACGAAACTTCGAAATGCTGTGCCAACTATCCACTCGTCGACTCCTGTGGCCCCACACTATCCTTTGGCTGTCAAGATATCGTGTATCGTGATATCGCGATTCTTGCTGAAATGTTCACGAGACTTCCACCCATGAAACCCCGATGCATGATTCCACGTGTGAATCCGACAGTCCTTGTGACTCGGATCTACGGTCTTGCCCCTCCTGAGATTTTAACCTTTAAGGAATACTTTGTCATATCTCCCCTGTTTCTCTGTGAGATCTAATGACTCACATTATTTCACGAAATCTCCTCGGAGAATTCCGACCGTCCGTCCCTTCCTTGATGATTTCCTACGAATGACCAAGTGTTCCTCCGCGGAACTCGTCCACCTGCATGCAAACTTACGACGCTTCTTACAAACTTCCAATCACAGCTTCCCTGTGCTGTCCTTCAACAATTTCAAAGGCCTTATCCTTCCTGAGCTTCTCTTAACTCTGAGCCTTAGAAAAAACTCTTCCACGCACTCCTTGCGGCAACTTCCAGACACTTCCAAGTGATGAATTTCCTTTGACCCTGCGCACTCTTGAAGCAACAGTCCTTCAAAACTCTTCACCCGGGTTCACAACCCTGAGACTTTTACTCGGCCTGCGCACTTCTCGCATGGCTCCTGTGCCTGTTTGCACTTCGAAATGAATGAGAACAAAAGCTACCATATCTGAACCCTCTATCAACGCACTCCTTGCGGACACTTCGACTACACTCCTTACAGGAACTCTTACTTAGATAGAGAAACAATTGAAACTCATTCCTACTTCCTCTCAGACTTCAAACTCAAACATGAAATCATATACATATAGCATAAAATAAAATGTATAATAGGAAGCAAACATTCATGAGCATATCATTCAACATACATACACAGAGAACAAACACAACGCCATGAATTTGAATCAAATCTTTCTATTAATCCAAATATATGTACATGGGTGTTCTTAGACAGCTCTCTGCTTCTCTCCTATGCTCCAATGCTTCAATAATGTTACAATACACAATGAGGGTATCTATATCCCATTTCCCTCTTGCACTCTAGAAACTGTCTAATCTAGAATTAAATTCTATCTACCTGCATTAACTACTTTAAATGCCTTCTACCTACTAAGGATGAGAGAAAATAGCTCAAGGTCCGTTTACATTTTACAAGTGCGCCTTCATTAAATTGCCACATTTATGTTCGCGCATCAAATCCAAGAGAAATTCAAAAAAATGTGCTGGCTTGTCCAGCTGTCCTCTGCTTCTGCGCTGGTTCGCTTGATGTTGGTGATGCTCCTGCATCATTGTTCCTTGGATACAGGTTAGTTTAATATATTTTAAAATGTTGTCATCATTTCTTCCCTCTATCCATCTCTCTTCTTGGAACTTCTCTATCGATTTTCTGATTAACTTTTCATCGTAGCCATTTCTTTTGAATACTTTGTTAGAATGTTCTAATTCACAATCGAAATGTGTTTCATTAGATATTCATTTGGCTCTAATTGCCAATGTATTTATAACACCAATCTTCTGAGTTGGATGCTAATGATAGTCCGCCTGAATATATTTATCTATGTGTGTATTTTTCTGGTACACTTGATGTGTTAGTGTTCCATCATTTTCCGTGGTGAGAAGGACATCCAATAAAGGAATATTTTTGTCTTCCTTTGTTTCCATATTAAATTTGATATATTTTGATTGGTTATTCATGTGCCTTGGGAATTCTTCAAGTTTATCTTTTCCATGTGGCCAAATTAAATTTGTTTCATCCGCAAATCATCTCCATTGTTCTAGTTTTATTGGAGAAGTGTTGATGGCCATTTCTTTAAAATATTCCATAAAAATGTTTTCCACAATGGGGGAGAATGGAGATCCCATTGCCACATCATTAGTGTTGATGTTTGTATCATCAGATGGTGTTAGGGACCTAACCCCTCACGTAGGTAGAATAATATATCATGATGTAATAAAGGTCAATATTAATAAGGCCTAGCAATAAGGAAGAATAAGTCTAATGTAAGAAGACCTAATAGAAGCTTCTGCTTCTAGAAGGATCTTCCTCTTGATGGTTCTTTTGATAGACATATTTAGTATAAATAGAAGACGACGGTATGAGAACTTTTTTCTTGGATATTATTGTAATAGAGTTCTACTCTGCTAGAGGTTGCCCCCTCGAAGAGGCAAGTGAACATTTCTCTCAGTAATCAAAGTGCTCTTTCTGCTGTTATTCTGGTATCATTTTGGTATTATTGTGGTGTTGTTCTAGTATATTGTTGTTCATCTGCCATTTCTATATATTTATTTCTATTCTACATACTTTTTTGTGTCTGGAATATTACAAGTGGTATCAGAGCACCTTCCTCGACAAAAAAATTGTGGGTTAATCGTTTTTCAGGGTAGAGATGTATTCGAACATCTTTAAGCTACAGAGATTTGTCGTTATGTGCATACACCTATGTTCAAAGATTCATACATGAAATAAATACAAGTGGGACTTAAGCGCACATCTATTGGCCACCCTTGTAACCCCTGTTGGTACCCCTTCGATTGGTAGCACATCAGAAAACACCTGTATACATATCCTACTAGATTTCCTAAATCCCTCCATAGATAAACCAATCGACCGCCTGACTTCTATAGTGCCACCGAGAACAACACTTAGGAAGATATTCTCTAGTACCTGGGTAGTCGGGTAGTATGGCTAAGGGCATGGTCTAGCCTCCTTAGTTGGTGCCCTGAGATATTGGGCCAAGTACTACTATTGGACCCCGCACATATATCAGAGAGCTATAGCATAGGGAAAACCCTTGAATACCTAACCTTTGGGGACAGAAACAAAAAACAAAACAAACAAGATCTATTGTCACGCAACTGTGTCTCCTACATTCGATTTTCCAAATTACTACACATTTCTTCCTGATTAATAATTTTGGCATTTCATCACTGTAGTATTCTTTAGATCAGAGTATAACTCCGCAGGTGTAAAAAAAAAAAAGAAAAAAAAGATCTTGGATTCTGTTGGCACAATTATTTGAGACCTATTCCATTGGATGTCTCTATTCACCCCTATCAAATTCATACCTATCATTTTTCATCAAATGTTTTGACCCCACCTGCCCCTTTTTGGTTCCCTCATCATCATGGCCCATAACCATAGTCAAGACTTGGAATCTCGCTTCAATACCTTCCACTCTAATTTCACAGAGACCCAACAAGAAGTGAGACAACTCAGTACCAATATTTCCACCATCAATAAAAACATGCATTCCTCCATCGCTGCCTCAATCGAGGAACTCAAACAAGACCTCAAAAAAGACATTACTACCCAACTTGAATCTGTTACTACGATGATCTGCACCAAGCTGCATATCCATACAAATCCTCCCTTATTTGACCCACCTTTGCATCCCGAAGGTGAAAATTCCTCTCATTCCCATAATTTTCATCCCCATCACTTTCAGCGTGACCTATGCCTCCCGCATGTGGATTTGACCAAATTTGATGGCTCGGATCCCACTGGCTGGGTAACTCAAATGGAACATTATTTCTCTTTGTATGACATTACAGATGAGTTGGCCAAACTCCAGTATAGTGTTCTCCATCTAGATCAAGAACGTTGGCAATGGTAGCAATGGAGAAAAACTTCCCACCAAGGGTATGTTTCTTGGACACACTTTGTGGTAGAGATTTATGAATGCTTTGACACCCAAACCAACCATTTAGGCCATTTGAAAAAGTTGAAACAATCTGGCACAGTGGAAGACTTTATAGCTACTTTTGAGCGACTTGATTTTCTTACAAAGGGAATGTTTGATGCTTTTTTTCGAGAATGCTTTATCAGTGACCTCAAGGATGTGATTCGTGCCCACTTCCTCATGGATCAACCTCAAATTTGGGTGGAGGATACTAAAAGAGTGAAGGCAGTACAACAGGTTCTCTCTTCTCAAAACCGGAAACCCTCCTTTATTCCTCACACTAAACTAGTAAATCCCACTCCTCCTTCTACTCCACTAAAGATCCAAAAATTGACTAGGGCCAAAATGCTTGAACTCCAACTCAAAGGCCTTTGTTATAGTTGTGATGAAAAATATTTTCTGGGACAAAAGTGTAAGGAACAAAATCTTTTTATGGCCATCTTAGAGGATGTTTCGAAAGAGGATGTTGAAGATCCACATGTGTCTGTATCACCTGAACCCACTGACATAACCCCTCCCTCAGACCCTCCCAAAGTAGAAATGGTTATTTCCCTAAATTCTCTCACTAATTTCTCTGCTCGCCAAACCCTCAAGATAATTGGTTACATCAAGCATAGGAAGGTCATCATTCTTGTTGATAGTGGAAGCACCCATAATTTTATTCATCGCTGCATTTCCCAAGAAACTGATTGTTATATCTATGCAGTCAGTAATGTCCAAATCATGATTGCCAATGGAGAGTCCATGAAATGTGGAGGGCATTGTGAAAATGTGTGTCTCCAAATTGGTGATTACCACCTGAAATATCATATGTTTTCTATCAACATGGGCGGTTGTGACATTGTGTTGTGTTCAAAATCACTAAGGACTTTGGGTCCCATTCTCATGGATTTTAAGGAATTAACCATACAATTCGACCAGGAGGGCCAACAATATAAGTTCCAAGGCATCACCGTTATTTCCCTAGAGATCATTAGTTCCCATCGCATGGAAAATATGCTCAATAAAGGTCATTCTGGCGTTATTTCTGAACTCCATTCCATACAAGCAACTGAGACACCCTTAATGTCGTAGGA
Organism: Picea engelmannii; assembly: GCA_009831015.1. Taxonomy (NCBI): domain Eukaryota; kingdom Viridiplantae; phylum Streptophyta; class Pinopsida; order Pinales; family Pinaceae; genus Picea; species Picea engelmannii. The sequence goes on along the minus strand of ML795608.1, from coordinate 138,966 downwards.
CCTCCAATCCATCCTCTCTAAACATCAAGTGGTTTTTTCAAATCCCAATTGACTCCCTCCTTCCCGTGGTGTTCATGATCATTCCATTCCCCTTGTCCCAGGAATCCTTCCTCCCAATATCTATCCCTATTGTCACCCCTTTTCCAAAAAAAATGAAATTGAGAAAATGGTTCAAGAACTTCTGAACGTAGGTGTTATCCGCCCTAGTACGAGCCCCTACTCTTCTTCTGTGGTCATGGTCCTTAAGAAATAAGGTTCTTGGCGCATGTGTCCTGACTTTCGTGCCCTCAAAAAACTCACCATTAAAGATAAATTTCCCATTCCTATCATTGATGACCTCTTGGATGAACTGAGTGGTGCCTGGTTCTTTACTAAAATTGATCTTCGTTCTAGCTACCACCAAATCCGTATGAAAGAGGGAGACATTCCTAAGACTTCCTTTAGAACTCATGAGGGCCATTATGATTTTTTGTTCATGCCCTTTGGATTGTGTAATGCTCCCTCCACTTTCCAAAGCCTCATGAATCATGTCTTTCGTCCTTTTCTTCGTCATTTTGTCTTATTTTTCTTTGATGATATCCTCATCTATAGAAAAACATGGACATACCATCTTTCTCGTGTGGATCGAGTTCTTCATCTACTCTCTCAGCACCAACTTTTCCTGAAACAATTTAAATGTGATTTTAGCGCCTCAGAAGTCGAGTACTTGGGTCATCTTATTGGAAAGGTTGGCGTCAGGGTTGATCCTAAAAATATTGAAGCTATGCAACACTGGCCTCACCCAAAGACTCTCCAAATCTTGTGTGGATTTTTGGGCTTAACAGGTTATTATCACAAGTTTGTTAAGAATTATGGAAAGATTGCGACACCTCTCACTACACTCCTTAAAAAGAATTCTTTCACTTGGACTCCAGCAGTTTCTTAGGATTTTCAAACCTTGAAGATGGCCATGTGCACCACTCCATTCCTAGCCCTTCCTGATTTTAAAAATACCTTTGTCCTAGAATGTGATGCTTTAGGGAAAGGAATTGGTGTTGACCTTATGCAAGAGGGTCGGCCTTTGGCCTTTACCAACAAACAATTGTTTGAACAAAATTTGGGAAAATCAATCTATAAAAATGAAATGTTGGTTATTCTGCATGTCATTGATCTTTGGCACCCTTATCTATTGGGGAAATGCTTCCAAATTAAGATAGATCATCAAAGATCAAGTATTTTATGAAACAACATATTTCCTCTCCAAATAAACAAAAATGGGTGACTAAGCTCTTTGGATATGATTATGAGATCATTTACAAGAAAGGTAAAGAAAATGTGGTTGTTGGCTCCAAGTTGGCTCGCCAAAAATGGCTACATGATCCCAAAAGTTTGCATCTGATACAACAATTGCAATCCATTTCTCCAATTTCCCCAGGGTACTCTTGGCTCCATGATGAAATTCGATACAAAGGCTGTTTGTATTTAATTAAAAAGTCACAACTTAAATCCATGATAGTTTCTGAGCTTCATGCTACACCCACAACTGGGCACTCCGGGTTTACCAAAACCTATGACAGGGTCAAACATTCTTTTTTCTGGGATGGTATGAAACAAAAAGTTCATAATTTTGTGGTTGAATGTGATTTGTGTCAACACAATAAGGGTGAAATAGTCAAATCTCCTGGCACACTGCAACCGCTTACGATTCCACCTGCTATTTGGCGGGATATCTCTATGGATTTTATTGTAGGATTACCTAAATCGGGCAATAAATTAGTCATCATGGTGGTATTTGATCGTCTTTCCAAGTATGTTCATTTATGTGCTCTTCAAAACCCATTTACATAATCCACTATGGCTCAACTTTTCATTGATCAGGTCTTCAAGCTTCATGGCATGCCACATTCTATTGTTTTTAATCGTGACCCAACTTTCACCAGCAATTTTTGGCAAGAACTGTTCAAGCTACAAGGCACCCAATTGCATCTCAACACAGCTTATCATCTCTAGAATGATGGTCAAATTGAAGTTGTCAACAAGTGTTTGGAAACATATTTGAAGTGTTTTTCCTCGGAAAGGAAAAATCATTGGTCTCAATGGTTGCCACTAGCTGAATGGTGGTACAACACTTCGTACCATACAACTACTTGTAGGACTCCTTTTGAAGCGGTATATGGACAAGATCCACCTTTAGTTCTCTCATATTTGTCAGGTGTCTTGAAGGTCCAGGAAGTTGACCAAACACTTACAGTTCGAGAGGCTATTCTTTGTACCCTCAAAGAGAATTTTCTCATGGCCCATAATCACATGAAGCAACAAGCATATAAATGTCATTATGAATGTTAATTTGTAGAAGGGGATCAGGTGTTTCTTCGACTGGAACCTTACAAGAAAAAATCCCTCAGGGATGACCATTGTCAAAAACTGGCACCCAAATTTTATGGTCCTTATATCGTTCTCAAGCATGTGGGATAGGTGGCCTATCAATTATCTTTTCCCAGTCATTCTAAGATCCATCCTATTTTTCATGTTTCCTACTTAAAGAACGTGATTGGAACTAAGTGCCAAACTCAAACCAACCTTTTCGAGTTGGACGAAGAAGGCTCCATTTGGCTACAACCACAATTCATTTTGGACCAGCGTGAGTGTCATCTATGTCAGCAAACCATCAATGAAGTGTTATTCCAGTGGAAAGATACAACTCCAGTAGATGCCACTTGGGAACCAACTACCATTTTGCAGCAATTTCCACATCTCAAGCCTTGAGGACAAGGATGTTTTTAAGGGGGAGGACATGCTAGGTACCTAACCCCTCACATAGGTAAAATAATATATTCCAATGTAATAAAGGTCAATATTAATAAGGCCTAGCAATAAGGAAGAATAATTCCAATGTAAGAAGACCTAATAGAAGCTTTCTCTTCTAGAAGGATCTTCCTCTATATGGTTCTTTTGATAGACATATTTAGTATAAATAGGAGTCAAGGGTATGAGAAATTTTGTCTTGGATATAATTGTAATATATCTCTTCTCTACTAGAGGTTTCCCCCTCGAAGAGGCAAGTGAACATTGTTCTCAGTAATCAAAGTGCTCTTTCTAGTGTTATTCTGGTATCATTTTGGTATTATTGTGGTGTTGTTCTGGTACATTTTTGTTCATCTTCCATTTCTATCTATTTATTTATGTTCTGCATACTTTTTTATATATGTAATATTACATATGGGTACATTCTCATGTTTCTAAGTTTCTAGATGTGTGGAAGTCATCCAAATCCTTCTACCTTGGTAATTTACTTTAATTAAATGAATTATTAAAGTAAAGTGCTTTTATTAATTAGTTGAGTTTTATTTAATGAAATGCTAAAGTTATTAGCATTAGTGAATTAAATCATAGCCATTGATCTCCAGTGAGGTGAGATTCAATCTCAACGATCAATCACTTTGGAGATTAGGGTTAGGTCATTACTTAATATTATAAAAGCAAGGTTAGGGTAAAGGAGAAGATACTTTTCATTATTGAGAATGAGAGAAAATAAGGAATTTTTCTCTAGGATATCTCGGATAGGTGGAGAAGGACTTTCATATAGAGAATAATATAGGTCAATGAGAAGTGAGAACAAGGGTAGCCATAAGGAGATCTGACAGATTTTGGAGGCACAATAACAATATGGAGTTGTACGCACTTCATAGTGAGGACAAGTGCATATGTACGCAGGTTGTGTTGGATGTATGGGTTGACCCTAGTTCTACCTTATTTCTCAAACAAATCCCTAGAAACCATCGGTCCTTCTGGAGACTAGAAGGTGCACAACACAGTCTCACTCGAGATGGCTTATGAGTGATTGCATGACCCATATGTAAGCAATCGTGGAAGGGATGATACACATGGAGATGTTAGGCCTATTTATCTTCCTATACTTCAATATTCCTCAGATCTACCATACTATCATTTATATCTACCATTCATTTACCCTTTAACATTCATTCTACAGAAAATAACATAACTATTCTAGTGCGCACTGCAAACTAACCTTAACAAATTCATCCATTTATCCATTCATTCATCATAAAATAAATTGAAAAAAGTATAAAGAGCACATTCCACACATTGACATAGTATTTTACCGTGGTTCACCCCCCTGGGTTATGTCCACAAATATTTGGCATTTTATGCTTCTTTATTCATCTTAAAGTCTCTTGTGGTGCACACATTACATCAAAAGTTTGATAATAGTGAGGTTGACCAGTTTCACACAAAGCTCCACAACTTGTGATCTGACCCTCAGTTATAGTCCATAAGTCTCCAAAACTGACTCAGCTTCAACTCCAAAACTCTCAACCAAACTAGTAGTGTGACTCAAAACTCATCAAACATACCACAGATTAAGGATGATCTCCTCATATATTACAATTCCTATTTATACTACCAAAATGGGTAAAAACCCTTAAAAGAAAGACCCAAAGCCTTAACCCTAAGTGTATTATGTTTTTCCACATATCAACCTCCTACGCACAACTTGTATTTGATCGAAACCTTCCTTGCTTTGAATCTTCTTTTCCTCGTTCTTCTTTTCCTTGATTCTCAGTGCACTGCTTTCCTTGCCTTCTAACACACCTTTTTTTCCTTATTTAATGGTGCAATATCCATTACTGATCCCATTTCCAACTGTATGCCATTATTGTTGCAAATTTCCTAAAATAGCCTGCTCCAACAAGCCTCCAACACTAACATGTGGCTCATCCCGAGACACTTAGGTAGTCTTTGCATCTTTGAAAGACTTCTCCAACTTCTGGAATCTACCTGAAGTATCTTCAGCACGATTCTTCACATGTGTGCTCTTCTCAACAACATACGCGATATTTTGTGCTATGATGTGCTCCTTCAATATTTCTTTAGCCTCCAACCTAAGGTTTTGTTAAGAACCAAACATCAACATAGCATAGAAAAACCTCAGGAAAAGTACTCAACGCCTTCAAAAAGAGATAATTTCAGATAATAAGCCTCTTCGAGGGGGCAACCTCCTTTTAACCCACTTAAATGTTCAAGTACAAGATGATTCAAAATGAAAATGTATCCTTGGTATATATAGGAGACTAGGAGGTATAATTACAAATAATGGCCTAAAGCCGACCTAATTAAAATAACATTACTAATCTAAATAACAACTAATGGCCTAAATCTGACATAAATAAAATAGCATTACTAATCTAATATGCCCCAATTAAGGGGTAATGAGCCAATATTAGGGCTTAACATGCCCCTGCCCTTGAGACAAGTGTTGTCCACAACACTTGAGTAACTCTGGATGCTTCTGTATAAAAGACTCATCTTCCCAAGTGGAATCTTCAGCCGATAGTTTCCTCCATTTAATGAGATACTCTGAAATGGATCTATTCCTCAGTTGGTGAATTCTT
>ML795608.1:68438-79174 GCA_009831015.1 Picea engelmannii | reverse complement strand
TATGCTTCTAAGGAAGCTACATGAAAGTATAAATAAGAGGCAAGGCTCTCTCATTTGAACACACTTGAGCATATTGAATATCTACAGGTGACTGAGGTAACCAAAGGATATCTAATCCGAATTTCAGAGGGAAGGTGAAGTAAAAAAGACCGAAATTCAAGGGAGGATAAATTCTTTTCATGATGCTTTCTAAGGTATGCTATTTACATGCCATCTCACCATTTTCGCAATACCTTTTTTTCTAGAATGATTCAGACCATGAAATTGGGAGGCCATTGAGGAAACATATCCAATTAGATGTGGTACAAATTTCATCTTATGGTTTGTTGTATTTTTGGAGTTACACTCCTTGGAAAATAGGGTTTGTGGATAGTCCTGAAACTAGTCTAAAACATGTGTTTTGGGTAAAAATGTCATAACTTCTTCATAACATATCCAAATTTAGTAAGAAAAAATGTGTTGGTTATATTATAGTCTCTAGTATTCTGTGTATTATTTTCAGATCCATACAAAAAATATTCTTTGCGGTGCACACTCTACAAGTTCGCTCTCTAGAATAAGCTAGAATTCAACAAGGTATGACATTTTTGCTATAACTTATTTTCTGATAGGCTCCAAGTAATGACACCTGGAGGAATTTCATAAAACACACTTAAGAGAATTGTGTTCTATTTTTAGATCTTCATTCATTACAGGTACATAGTTATGATTATTTCAAGTTAGAGTTGTTGACTAATCCAAAACTAGTCATGTGAGACTAAAGTAAAGTTTGATGAAAATGCTAGTCTCTTGTTTTTAAAGTTAAGGAAGGTTTGTAGGTATGTGATCATATACACCGGGTCTATTACATAGTTACAAATCATATTTGGATGATAAAATTGATGAGGTATTTTGGTTGAGGTTGAGGTACAGGTTGGTGCATGGTTGATACACTTGTTTATGGTACATGTTGATTACAGGTTGAGGTATAGGTTGATGCATGGTTGATTCATGGTTTAGGTTATTGTTACAAGATTTTTGGTGTAGGTTGATTGGTACAGGTTTATAGCAATATATCTCATAGTGATAGTGTGATAGTGGTTCCATCATTATACTTATACGTCAGGGCAAGGACAGGTGGTTGTAGCCACATTTCGGTTGTATCTGGAGAACATAGGGGGTAATATCCTCCTTCTAGTTGTATCCAAAGAATTTGGGAGTTGGATCTTCCCTCAAGTTGTAGCCTCCTTCTAGTTGTAGCCAAAGAATTGGGGAGTTGGAGCTTCCCTCGGGTTGTAGCCTGAGAAACTAGGGAGTTGGAGCCTCCTTCCAATTGTAGCTATAAAAAAATGGAATTTTGTGCTTCCGATGAATGTAATTCTTCAAGACATATAATTAAAAACATTCTGTGTTTTTCTCCCGCTTTGGGTTTCCATGTAAAAACACTGGTGTACTGTGTATGTGTATGATTGTTCATTTGTTCATTGTTTATTTTCTCTGCAAATATTGGATGATAATGCTACATTGATATAACACTTGCATTATATGGCTAAAAGAGATTAGATTTCTCTATTACTGATTCACCCCCCCTCTCAGTTATCCAACAATTAGTATCATAGCAGGTTCCTTCAAAAATTAGTTTAATCACTAAAAGGTAGATCATGGAGGGAAACAACATGCATAAAAATGGAATACCACAGTTTGATGGATAGAAGTATGCATTTTGGATCATACGGATGAAGATATATATACATGCATAGGGATTTCAAATTTGATAATCAATTGTAGATGGATACACATCACCAACAGTTACATCGACAAATGACAAAGAAATGAAACTTGGTCAAAATAATTTCAAAGACACAAATGCACTTATGAATGGTCTTGGAGAATCAATATTCACCAAAGTTTCACATTGTAAATCTGCTAAATATATTTGGGAAAAAATTCGAAATATTTATGAAGGAGATTCAGAAGTCAAAGTATCAAAGATTCAAACTTACAGAGGTCAGTTTGAACAACTAAAGATGAAGGAAGATGAGAATATTGTAGCTTACTTTTTACGAATCGATGAAACAATAAATGAAATCTTAGGATTGGGAGATGAAATCAAATAATTTGTAATTGTTCAAAAGGTAATAAGATCTCTTCCTGTGAGATTTGACCCTAGGATATCAACACTAGAAGAAAGAGAACATATAAAATCAATAAGCATGGAAGAACTACATAGAATCTTCACATCATATGAAATGAGAACTGAATAGGAAAATCCAGATATAAAATAAGCATCATTCAAAGCATTGAAAAGGTCAAAGAAAAAAGAAAAAGAACATAGCATCAACAATGACGTCTTGGAAGATGATGAAGAAGCGGCCAAATTTGTCAAAAGATTGAACAAGGGAACCAACGACAGGTATAGAGGTAAGCTTCCTTTGATTTGTTTTAATTGTGATGGTATTTTCCATTTTGATAACAAATGTCCTCATAAGAAAAATATAAATGATGAAGGTTACTCAAATAGTAAACAAAAATATAAAGGCAAAAGAACCACAAAGAAAGTTTTCAAGAAAAACATATGCACCAAAGAAGACATATCTTCATTATATGAAGATGAAGTCAGTGACAATGAGACATAAAGAGTTATATTCATGGCGGTAGAAGAATATGATAAAGAAGACTCTGAAGAATAATATGAAGAGGCAAAATTTGACTACCAAGAAGAATTGTTGTGTGCCATAGAAGTTATTAGAAGAGAAAAGAAGGAAAAAAAGAAACTACAAGTGAAACTAGACAAGAAAGAAGACACTTAGGAACTAGAACAAATGATCACAAATTTGAAGGTTCAAATTGAAGAGGATAAAAGTATTGAAGAAACACTCAAATAACATATATAAGGAAGAAATAGGATCATTGGAAATTTGGAAGCATAAATTGTCACATTAAGAAAGGATCTTCAAAAGAAAAATATGCAGAACAACACAAAAGTTTTGAATGAAATTATTAGCAGTCAAAAAACTCATCATAACAAGTCCATACTTGGATACAATCAGACAGAAAAGGGATTAAGCTCCAAAACAACAGAAAAAGAAACATATCCAAAAAGCTATGCAAAAACAATCAAAGGGGATAGAAAGGTCTACAAAGAAAATTACAGGAACACTCCTCCACCAAAAAGATTTAGATTTCATAATCAACGATCGACAGAAACAGATAGGCCTCAAGAAGAAGAAGGATTCATAAGAGTACCTCCTTTCAGAAGATCTTCAACTCCTAGGTATCAAACTATACTTTTTGGTTTATGTTATGCATGTAATAATTTTGGACATAAATTTGTGAATTGCAGAGATAACAATAGGAACATAAACAACTTTGAAATTCATACACAAAAGGGTTATCCAAGAAGGCCTAGTGAAACACAAAGAATAGGTTACAACAAGTTTGAATCTTTGAGCACTAAAGTGGAATGCTACAAATGTAAAAACTTTGGACACATGGCCAAATATTTCAGAATTACAGTCCCTCCAAGAGAACCACAATAGAACAACAACAGTCACATACATGAACCTCAGAAAAGGACATGGATAAGAAAGCCGAATCAGTATAGCAATGAAGAATGCACACTCACTCTACAAGATAAGTAGAAGAAATGAGGTTGGTATGTTGACAGTGGCTGTTCAAAACACATGAAAGGTGATAGAGACAAGTTTCTTACATTAAGAAAGGAAAGAGATCAATCAGTCTCCTTCAGAAATGATGATTCAACTAAAATAATTGGAAAAGGCACAGTCATAATTGGAAACAAGAATACCAAGGCAGAAAATGTTCTACTAGTATAATATATGAAACATAAACTCATAAGTGTGAGCCAAATGTGTGACCAAGGTCATAAAGTTACTTTCAATTCAAAAAAGTGTAAGATAAGCAAAGAAGGTTCAAGAAAATTGATTGCAACAACTACGAGAACTTCAAGCAACATATATGTATTAAGTGAAATTGGAAATGAAAAGTGTTGCCTAGGAAAGGAAGATGAAAGTTGGCTATGAAACAAAAGAATGGGTCACATACATTTTGATAAACTTGTCAAATTTAGCAAAAGGGAAGCAGTTAGAGAAATTCCCCATATCACAAAACCAACCAACACTTTATGCAAGCATTGTCAACAAGGAAAGGAAACAAATACCAGGTTTAAATCAAAATAATATTCAATGACAAGACCACTAGAAATTGTGCATACTGATCTAGTTGGACCAACTACAACAAAGGGTTTTGTTGTTAGCCCTACACGAGTTTTTCCTTTTAAAGTGACAAATAACAATTTTTGTAGCTGCCTACGCTTCATCATGGAAATATTTCTATTTGAAGATGACTACTCGGCTGTAAAGAAGATGTTTTAATTGTTCCTATTATATTATTTTTGTTTTCATGTCTCATTCATGACTGAAAGCATGAATGAAACATTGAAACTTATAATCAAATTGAAATTATATCCAAGGCTTGGAATTTATGTAGGGTCAATATTCTTACAACTCTTTTAATGAATGTTGTTTTTATTTGAATCTTATCATATATCAATAAAACATTTTTTTTCGAGTTTCTCCTGGATTATAAGCTATATCTTGAGTACTTTGTAAACACATCAAGAATAGATTGGAATTAAGACTATAATCTTCTTCATTAACATTCTTGATAGATCATTTTCGATTTTAAAACCCTTTGATTGGTTTTTGATTTTTGGATCGCATCCTCTCATAACCTTGGCAAATCAAGGTACCCATTACAAATGATGAGATTCAAACTCGGTCGTACCCTGTAATATATTTGAAGTGGTAGTTTGATTCGACAGATCCATCATTCCAAACTAAAGTCTTGGGTTTTTCTCTGTGCTCATGGAATTCAATACCCAAAATGCCTGATTTTTGTGGCTCAAAACCCCTTATGCTCTCTTTTTTCTCACGCTAGGGTAACTGTGGGTTTTATTCCTTGGTTACTTGCACTGGCCTTCCTTTGTTTTTTCTACCCCTTATTCTCATAGTGTGTTCTGTTCTCCCTTGTGATTGCCTATCCAAATCCTTATGGCCCCTGTCATCTATGTTGAGCTGAATGGCTCCAAAACTTTGTTGTTGTATGATGACGTGAGTGAAGACCTTAAAAGATAGGGTTGGCTTGTGTTTCTTGAGAAGTTTAAGGGTTATAAATTACAAGAATACCAAGAGGTCACCCTCACATTTGATGGATGTAGAGGGCGACATTCAATTAGAAATCACCAAGGAATTCCTGAGTGAGGCAACAGGTCTTCCCCTTACCGTCCAAAAATGGTTTAAAAATTCAAAGTTGGATGACGTACCATGGGGTCTGTTCATCACCTCCCAAAAAATTCAATGCTATGAGAAAGGTATGCCACTCTCTCTATTGAAGGATAGATGGCATGGTTTATTGGCAATGTTAAGGCATTTTGTCACTTGTGAAGGTTGCTACGGACTCGTCTTCCTTTACCACATAAGACTACTAATGCATTTTATTAGTTTCTAGTTAATCATGCCTTTTTACTTATTAAGACGTTTATATAAGATGTCAAAGAGATATAAAAGGAAGAAATTAGATTCTAGCTTATTTCATCATGGGTTGATTAAGTTGTTCATAGTCCATCATCTACAACTACTTAATGATGATTGTTATGATTTCATGACTCGCAATGGATTTGTGAGAGTAAACCCTGTGGAGACTCTAGTGGTTGATAAACCTATGCTATAAAGTCTCTTTTTCCCTCTAGTGATAGGTCAATTTTCTTATGTGAAAACCCTTGTGAAAGGGCTACACCCGATCAATCTATGTGTGAGCAGTAGGATGTTGGATCCAAGCTTGTTGAAACTCTTGAGTGTGAGCAAGTCGTCGACCCTAACCTTAACATCAAATCCACTAGTGGAAACCCTTCCAAACAGTCAAAGAAAAATCGATACATGCAAGGGTTTAATAACAAGAGGGATGGGAGACTGATTTCTTGGAGCCTACGGAATAGATTAAAAGCTCATGTGAGCTTGATCAAATCGATCAAGGTCCATGAGAGATTTGATTCTGAGATTGAAAAATTTATGGTAGCTGGAGACCCAAATCAATCTAAACTGGATCTCAGTCAAGCTTTCGATTATGTGAATAACTTGCCACCGTGTCTGAAGCGCAACAAAGATTTTCCATGAATTAAATTCGATCAAAATACGAGAGTGGATAGTGGAACTGTTTTAACAAACATTCATGTTCTTTCTCAACCATTTTCCTTGGCTGTAAATTATGAAGTGTGTTTACACTGGATAGGTCTGTATTACACAGACATTCTCATCCTTCAAAAAGAGATCAAGACTCTTACGACTCAAAACTACTCATTGACAATTGAAAACCGTGAGCTCAAGATAAATGCACAGAGATAAGGAAAACGCTTGAAAAGCACTAGCAATATCATAATAAAAAAGGTCGATAGTATCGAGGTTGTGATCAACTCTGAAATTTTGTGATTCAAATTTGATTTTCAGTTGAATGGTAAGATTATATATATATATTTTGTTGTGTTTTATTGTTATTTTTCTAATTAATATAGAGTGATTTAGATTTATGTTGTCAATAATAAGACTGGCTACAAAATTGTGAGATTTTGTAGCCAAGTAAAATTTTTGATATAAAAATTTGGAAATTATTAGTTAAATAAATATTTAATTTGCACATTTCTTTTTTCTTTCAGGATATGATGTATCTTGTGGTGATCTCATAAGATGGAGCATTGCTGGACTTAGTTGATTAGTCACCTCATTTGTCTTATTCTGTAAATCAAAACAAAACTTGTGTAATTTTGAAGATACGGTTTGATATTGAGTGGCGTTTTAGACCCTCTATTGTTGTAACTTTGATATCCTTTTGAGATATGATCCTATCTTAGAATACAGGATGCTTAGCTTACCTAAATTCTTTAAATACACAATATTTTGTAATAGAAATCATCTTGGCCTAGGGCAGAAGATGGACGATTAATTCACAGACTTAAATGGAAGAACAATATGCATTTTGGCTTTAGCCTCTTGTAAATGGTATTTTCATTTATGTTTTGTTTATCTTGATATACTAATAGGTTTTGTTAGATTTAGAATTCATGATCTGTTATGTTTTGGGATAATTCTTTTATAAATATCGTTCATATTTGATGCTTTAGATATTAACAGTGTGATCATCTATTCATCTTAAATGATAGGATTTCTCTTCAATTTTTAGTTGAATGATCAAATGAAATGTTGTTACAATCGGATTTAACTTAATGTAATCGCTTGCGATCATAAGAACACATGACCTATTCGTATCATCTATTCTATTATTAAAACCCAACTGCCAACACATTGTTATGAATTTATTTAGAACAATCTTAAGGTTCATTGCAGGTTTCCCTCTTGGACGTGGTAGTTGGGCAGTCTCTAATCATGCAGATGCTTGGATACATATTACTAACTCACTAACAGGTTATCTCATTTACATTTTTCTATCATTTACTTATCATTGAAACTCAAATGTATGGTTCATCTTTTGACTATCCACATGTTTCTGTTTCATGGTATTTTTTTTATATCAATTTAGATTTATAAAGGAAAAATGAAAAAATATTTTTATGTTCTTTCTTTATCTGATTCTTCGAAGCAACCATTTTTCACATTGAGTTTTGTAATTTTAGATTAAAACTTGTAGTTTTTATATCATGTATATAAATAAGATAAGTAAATCTTTTGTTTAAATATATCTACAATAGTTACATTATACGTATGTACATATATATATATATATATATATATATATATATATAGTGATTAGTAATTAGTTAGTTATTTCATTTATTTTGTTTGTTTCTTTTAGTAAATTTAGATTAGCTAATGAAGCCATTAAACATGTCGGAATGAGTTACACCAAACGGATTGGGTTGTTTAGACAACCCTGGACCGGACTTGTTCTTCTAGTTGACGGATGGTCATTTTTGCCCGTCAACAAATGGCGCTAGAAGGAGGGCCTGAATACAATTGATGGTAGGTGGAAGTCACAAGACTCCTCCCCCACACACTCGCTCCCCTATAGTAACACAGAGTCATTCTGACAACAATGCTACTTCTGAAACAACAACCACCTCGAATGAAAATTCCCATATTCCCATTTATCCAGTAACACCAAACCCTCAAGGGTCCGACATACAAGAAATTGTTCGTTAGTCACTTTTAAGGACACACAGTGCTTTGGCCCGTATCAAACAACCTGGTATTTCGCTGAATCAACCTTTAGATTTCTCTGATATTAGATAACAAATTGAAGGAACTGGTCTTCTTTTAAATCCTTTATAAGATAATACCACAGATCATGACCACACCCCTACTCTTGCAGCCAGATGATTTGGTATTCCACATTCCCCACCTCATTCATCTCCTTCCTCTTTAGGAGGACAGTCATCTGATGAAGGCAGTTCTTCAACTGAACCATATCGACCTTCGACACCACCTACACCCATGGAAAACCAAAACAATCCTGCCAGACCTTGGCTCGATCAAGATGTTGTGGTTGTACCTAGACCCCAACACCCTCTACTAAAACACCCAGATAAATGGTTACATAAGTTCGATCTAGATTCTAAACAAATCATCAAGGATCACATAAAGAAATTCATGCAAGCCATTAGACTCCGAAGTGTAGAACATGAATATGTAGTATGTAGACTTTTTCCTTACATGTTTGAGGGCAATGAATCTACATGGTATTTCGTTCAACAACCTCACACTATTGTATCTTGGGACAGATTCGAGACCTATTTCCTAGAGAAGTTCGGAGATGATAAATCCTCGGAAGTCTTATTCATGGAACTCTCGATCTTAAGGATGAACCCTAAGGAGAAATTAAAATATTTTAACCAAAGGTTCCTCATGTTAAAAAACTGAATACCCATTGATTCAATGCCCACAAAAAACCTTATTGTGGCATATTACACTAAAGATCTATACAATAATATAGAAATTTGGGTTAAAAGGTCTAAGAAGTCAACATTAATGGAATCCTTTAAGGAGGCAAGCCAGATCGAAAAAGATATTTTGATCTTGAAAGATAATCCTACCAATGAGCCTGAAATAACCCCATCTTCTAAGAAGAAAATAGAAATTATTCCTAGGCCTCCCCAAACTAAAACTCAATCAAAAACCTCAGAATTAGAAAGTTTACAAAAGTTCATCAAAAAATTATCAAATCAAGTCATAGACTTGAGGAGATCGGCTGAAGAATCATCTTCGAGAAAAGGAATTTACAAGCCTCCTTTCAGAAAACCTTTTCCCTCAAACCGATCGAATCTGACCCCTAAGGGTCTGAATTTTGAAAGTCTGCAATATGCTCTGTAGATTATCCTTGAAGCACATGATAACTTGGTCCCCCCTAATAATTCTAAGGATGTCGTTGAAGAAGGAATAGCCAAAGAAGAGGAGTTATCTCCCAATATCTTTAGACATTTTTCCGACACTATTTTTCAAGCCAATTTTGAAATTGTCCATCCTTACAACACCAGAAGAAAAAATCAGAGTAAATTCTCTTCCGAAATAAGTACTAATGTGCCTCTGAAACAATTTAAACAAGCTGAAACAAAACAAAATCTAGCTACCCCAAGTTTAGAGTATGATTTGATTGAAGACCTAAATAAACTTAGAGCTAATATTTATGTTTAAAAACTTTTGAAGTTCCCTCTTCTTCTACAGAAAATGCTTTAGAACATTGCAGAAAATAGTAAAATCAACAATCTGAACAACAAGAAAATTGTAGAAATCAGTTCTAGAACGACTCAAAAAGTCCCTGCTAAAACAACACCTGAACTCCTTGAGAAAAGGGATCTCACTGAAAAAACTGTATCAAATGTAGATAAAGTAATTATAGAGACAACGGTTAAAAATCAGCAGAACTCTGCTATTAATACTCACAAAAACATCCCACCTTTCTTATTAACTTTTGAAATTTTCAATAGAAATGTACATAATTGCATGGTAGATTCTGACGCATTATCAAATGTGATGCCCTTGTCTGTTTGCCAAAAAATCAATGCTAAAGTTCAACCTTCTAGTCTTAAAATCATTCAGCTCAATCAGATGAATGTTAAGGTAATTAGTGAACTAAAGAACGTGCTTGTTAGGATATCTTCTAATCCTAAGGTTAACCAAATTATTGATATCATTGTTGTTGACATCCCCGAAGTGGTTTATTCTTAAGCAAGGCTTGGTCTGAACAACTACATGGATACTTTGCAACAGATTGGTCTCATTTGTGGCTACTGTTATCACTGAAATTTCATCCGCACATGGCGACAAGAACTCAACATCGTCAAAACAGGAATGAAGTCATTCATGGCACTGGATTAATTTCACATCATTGAAAAAGGGTAAAAAAACTATACAAAGTAACCAAAAATTGAAGGGCGCTTTACAGAAGATGGGTGTGTGCACATATGCGTGTAACATGAACGTACAATGCGCGCATGCACGCACAACGTGCGACTGTTAGTGCAAAAACCCGGGCACCTTCTAAACGGCGCATTTATTGAATTGGTCAGCCTCCCAACCACTTATGGACCAACTCCCAACCTGATTTGACCATCAAATCTGAGCTGAATCTGCATGGTAGGCTGGTCAAAGACCTAATGAAGCCCTAAAGAGCCCCTCTTCACACTTCAAAGGGGTTACA
Source organism: Picea engelmannii (assembly GCA_009831015.1). Classification (NCBI taxonomy): domain Eukaryota; kingdom Viridiplantae; phylum Streptophyta; class Pinopsida; order Pinales; family Pinaceae; genus Picea; species Picea engelmannii. Next base: position 68,470 of record ML795608.1, on the reverse strand, counting down.
TAATCACCCAATGCTATGCTATAAAAAGCCAT
>ML795608.1:2927-29122 GCA_009831015.1 Picea engelmannii | reverse complement strand
CTTTCATGATTTAGTGGGATCATCCTAACCTCCTCACCTTATCTTCTTCAACTTATAAAAGGAGAGGAATTCTCATGGAGAAAGTTAGATTGGATGAGCTTTTGTTAGCTTTTGGTTGGCTTGGAATTATTAGCTCGGTTGGACTGGCTTTGAGATTTGCTTTGTCAAGATAGATTGTGAGTAGTTATCAGATCTATGGTTTCAGAATCCTTGGAGAAAAAAGTGTGTGGGGAACGAAGGACAGTTGGAAGGGACCTTACGACATCAAGGCTCAGGTTGTAATCTCTCTTTCATATTTAATTTAATACAGTAATATGTCTCTTTCCCATAAAGATGATGTCACTTTATTACATAACTCGTTGATCATATGTATAGATTAGCTATTGAATATATTGATTTTCCTTCACTTCGTGGTTTGTACTGTTGTGATCTGAATGGTACAAGAGCGTTGGAGAAAATCTTGGAACAACAGAGACCCAAGGAAGTGTTCATAAGGTATGTTCATGGTCCTTGCCTCTTAGTTCATTCAATAGTCTAGATCTAGGGAAAGAGTATTATTCTGTCCTGTTTTGTTCTAGATCTAGGTGGATCTAGGGAGATCGGTTTGTGTCCGTACTTACGGATTAATCCTGAAACAGTAAGATGGGATTGAGTCTTCGGAAAATCACTTTTGTTAGGAGTTTGTAGATGACATTACAAAGAGCTATGGGCCTGAACTGCTTAGGATGGTGAGCCTGCCCTTCTTTGGGGACAAGGGTGAGGAAAGTCGCATTGAGAGCCTGAAGGACTTGTCCTGTAGCCCTAGAATCTTCAAGAAGTTCCCAAACCTCTACCCTAATCATCAACCAGCAATGGTGGAAAAGATCGTTGGTGAAGCCATCAAGTCTAGGAGCCTTTCATTTGGGGGTGTCCCGAAGCGCTTGATCCACTTCCTCGATTGTAATGGGCTGGAGCAGGGCTGAGTTTTTCTCCAGGGTGATGAGGGAGGGCACATGCTGCATAACCTTAGTGATGGACTCAAGCCTATTCAGGAGTGGTTCCATGAGGAGATCTTTGTAATAGTCTATCAAAGTCATCTCCATGTCTTCATGGGAGTGAATGGGATCCCCATTTGTGGAGGTAAGGTGCATGATTCTATTAGCATGCCATCTGTGGATGATAGTTCTGTGAAAGAATTTGGTGTTGCGTTCCCCCTCCTTGAGCCATTGGATGTGCGATTTCTATTTCCATAAAATCTCTTCTTGTCTTTTCCTAGCCTTTAGTTGTTGATTTACTTTTGCTTCCTGAGCTTTTAGCTCATCTGTGAGCCCCTGCATCCTTATCTGGTTTTGAATCTCACTCATTTTTTCTAACAGCTACTTTTGGGAGTCGAAGATATTGCCAAAGGTTTCCTTATTCTAGAGTTTAAGAATTTGTTTGAGGTTTTTTAACTTTTGCTGAAATCTGTACATTCTGGAGCAGTGGGAGACTTCTGCCTCCCTCCACCAGTCCTGGATTTTTTCTTGGAAATCGGGATGGTCGATCCAGAACTATTCAAACATGAAGGGTTTCTTTCCAGGTGTGGCTGGCACATCCAGCCATAGCTGTATAGGCCAGTGATCCCAGCCAAGAAAATCTAGGATCGTAGCTTCTAGGACCGTTCCATGAAGAATAAGAAGTTTGTGTGACAAAATGTCTAATATAAACCTTGCTTTCTTAATTTCATTCTGAAGTAATGAAATGCCAGCCTTGTGAAAAATACAATCGTTTTTCTTATTGTGAAGTCTATGATTGATTATGGTAAAAATAGGCATAACATCGGCATCCCTACATATTTTTAGAAAAGTTAAATCAGATTTCCTTCTCATTACTTGCAAACGCATCCGCTCAAATTGTCAGATTTTATCAGCTGTATCCTGTCTGTACAGAGTCGGTATTTCTTTTCTAAGACTTTTGCGACCATTGTTTTGATCAGAAAGTTCTTTCAGATTCATCACATAGGTTTCTAATTTTTCGACGTTTCAGACCAAACCAGTGAGGTCCATCATCAGGAAAATTATAATGAGATATGAAGGAAAAAAGATATAACAAGTGTAAATAAATACTTGAAAAGTTGTTTATGAAGAGGTGACATATGAAATAAGGAAAAATTATATTTGTTTGTTTATTAATTATATTTGTTTGTTTATTAATTATTCATTAAGAGTCGACTTATTAAAATGAAATAAAAAAATATAAGACTTACAATTCTTTTTTATAAATTAATATCTTGAATTATTCATATTGGTTAGTGTTGGGATCCAATTTTGACTAATTTTCCATCCATAATCTCTGTTTAGATTGTTAGGTTGTTTTTCAATTTTGATTGCTTCTCTGAATTTCCTATGGTGATAGTGATCTATCTTGGTAAGAATTTTGGCATCATCAATATAAATGTGATGTTTAGTTTTATCTGAGTGTTCTGCCAAAGCTAAGGGACGAGTGTGATTGTGTTTGATGTCAGTGGCATGTTCTTGAATCCTAATTTTAAAGGAATGACCTGCTTCTCCTATGTATTGTTTACCACATGAGCATCGGATCATATAGACACCATTTTGCTCAATGGGATCAACATAGTCTTTGACTGACCTAAGGGAATTCCTAATGGTGTTTAAGGGTTTGAAAGTGGCCCCAATGTTTTTCTTCTTTAAAATCCTATCAAGCTTGTCTGTTGTCACTTGTATGTAGGGTAAGAAAACCTTGGACACATCATTATTTGTTTGATCTTTATTCCTAGGTGTTTTAGTGGAATTTTGAAAAGCTTTCATCACTTGATGTTTTTTATAGCCATTATCTTTAAAAACATTGAGGAGGTGATTTTTCTATTCATCAAGGTGTTCATCATTAGAAATTTTGAAGGCTCTAGTGGCTAAGGTGTTGAGAACACCTAGTTTTTGGGAGGGGTGATGATGGGAATTGGCATGAAGATATTGTTCGATGTGAGTTTTCTTGCTATAAACTTGGTGGGATAAGGATCCACCAGGCCGTTTTGTGAACCTGACTTCTAGAAAAGGTAGACTACCATTATTTTCAACCTCCATAGTGAATTTGATGTGATCAGATTGTTTATTAAGGTGAGTCACAAATTCATATAATTTATCACAACCATGGGGCCAAATGACAAAGGTATCATCAACAAACCTATTCCAGTATTGAGGTTTTAAGGGTTAGGAGATAAGGGCATTGCTTTCCAAATCCTCCATGAATAAATTGGCTATGATGGGATAGAAGGGGGATCCCATAGCAACCCCACAGGTTTGTTCATAAACATCGTCTGGGAAGCTAAAGAAAGTGGAATTCAAACAAAGCTCAACTAAGTTAGAAGTACCTAGGTCAATGATGTTCTTGATAACTTTCATTGCTCCATCAATGGGAATTTTAGTTAAGAGAGAAACAACATCAAAGCTTACGAGGGTGTCATCTTTGTCCAATTTAATGTTTTTGATCTTGTTTACAAAGAAGGAGGAATCTTTAACAAAGGAGCTAGTGTTGCTGACTAGAGGTTTGAGTTTATGAGCCAAATATTTTGCAAGTTGATAAGTAGGGCTACCTATTGTGTTGACGATAGGTCTAAGAGGGGCACCTTCCTTATGAATCTTAGGAAGTCCATATATCCTAGGGGTGGAAGGGTAGCTAAGAAGAATTTTTTTTTTATCATCATCTTTTAGGTTTCTTAATTTAATGGCATTGGAGAATTCCCTTGCAATCTTATTTAGGGGGTTTTATTAAGTTTTTTATAACTTCCACTGTTATTTAGGCAATCCAACATTTTTTCTATGTAGTTATCCTTATTCATAACGACAAAAACCCCACCTTTGTCTGCTTTTAGAACTACAAAATTCTTGTTATTGTTTAGGGATTTTACATTGGCTTTCACTGCCATGGTTGTTTACATTATTCATTATATGTGCATTGTTAATATTATTCCTAGTATTTGTGATATCAGGATTGGTTATTTGTATAATGGAGGTGAGGGGATTAATGCTAATAATGGAACTGGGTTCAATATTACTTCTATAGTAGCTGTTATTATTAGGTTTAATGGGAAGGTTACAACGACTTTGATCAAGACTGATGTAGCTATCATTGCTGCATTATTTATCAAAATTTCCTATCGACATGCCAAAATTGTTTGGTTTGTTATCAAAATCGCATGTAAGTGTGTGGTTATTATCATTGTAGTTCGAATTCTGAATTATTTGCTTAGTAATGGAGGTGTGAGGGTTATTATTTATGGCGTGGGTATTACAATTATTATCTGAGTTTGCGTGGGGACAATTTTGGTCAATGTGGCTATCACTACGACGATTGTTATCAAAATTGCCTGAACACACGCCATAAATGTTTCATTTGTTTATACCCATGTAATCATTGTAGTTAGTGTTATCATTTCCTGGGGAATTCTGGGGATTATAGTTATTATTATTTTCAATATTAATGTTGTTATTATATATCATCAAACTATTTATAATATTATTTAAACTATTCTTTTGGGCAGTGTTTATTATGTTGATAGAAGGATTATTAATGTTTTGTAGTTGTGAAGGCCTGGGATCATGGAGGATAGGCATAGAGTGTCTGTTTTGTTTAGGGTGAAGAGGGAATCCGTGCATACTGTTCATACGTACCTGTTTCTAAACATTTTCTAGATAGGTGAATTTGTTGCATGTTTGTTTAAAGTGATTTCTTCAAATTTCACAGTTTTTAGGGAGGAGCAGGCATCTATTCATGCCTAGAGAGATGGTTGGATGATATTTGCCAAAATAGTGTGAAGAACGAGAAGTTTGCGTGAAAAAATGTCCAAATTAATCCTTTCTTTTTGAATTTCATTATGAAGTAATGAAATGCTAGCCTTGTGAAAAATACAGTCATTTTTCTTATTGCGAAGTCTATGATTGATTATGGTAGAAATAGGCGTAACATCGACATCCCTACATATTTTCAGAAAAGTTAAATTAGATTTCATTCTCATTACTTGCAAACGCATCCGCTCAAATTGTCGGATTTTATCAGTTGTATCTTGTTTGTACAGGGTCAGTATTTTTGTTCTAAGACTTTTGCGACCATTGTTTTGATCAAAAAGTTCTCTCGGATTCATTGCATAGGTTTTTGATTTTTCGACGTTTTGGACCAATCCAGTGTGGTCCATCATCAGGAAAATTACAATGAGATATGAAGGAAAAAAGATATAACAAGTGTAAATAAATACTTGAAAAGTTGTTTATGAAGAGACGACATATGAAATCAAGAAAAATTATATTTTTTTGTTTATTAATTATATTTGTTTGTTTATTAATTATTCATTAAGAGTCAACTTATTAAAATGAAATCAAAAAATCTAAGACTTACAATTTTTTTTATAAATTAATATCTTGAATTATTCATATTGGTTAGTGTTGGGATCCAATTTTGACTAATTTTCCATCCATAATCTCTGTTTAGATTGTTAGGTTGTTTTTCAATTTCGATTGCTTCTCTGAATTTCCTATTGTGATAGTGATCTATCTTGCCAAGAAATTTGGTGTCTTGAATACAAATGTGATGTTTAGTTTTATCTGAATGTTCTGCCAGAGCTAAGGGATGAGTGTGATTGTGTTTGATGTGAGCAGCATGTTCTTGAATCCTAATTTTAAAGGAATGACCTCTTTCTCCTATGTATTGTTTACCACACGAGCATGGGATCATATAGACACCTTTTTGCTCGATGGGATCAACATAGTCTTTGATTGACCTAAGGGAATTCCTAATGGTGTTTAAGGGTTTGAAAGTTGCCCCAATGTTTTTCTTATTTAAAATCCTAGCAAGATTTTTTGTTGTCCCTTGTATGTAGGGTAAGAAAACCTTGGACACATCATTATTTGTTTGTTCTTTATTCCTAGGTGTTTTAGTGGCATTTTGAAAATCTTTCATCACTTGATGTTTTTTATAGCCATTATCTTTAAAAACATTGGGGAGGTGATTTTTCTCTTCGTCAAGGTGTTCATCATCAGAAATTCTGAAGGCTCTAGTGGATAAGGTGTTGAGAACATCTAGTTTTTGGGAGGGGTGATGATGGGAATTGGCATGACGATATTGTTCGGTGTGAGTTTTCTTCCTATAAACTTGGTGGGATAAGGATCCATTAGGTCTTTTTCTGACCCTGACATCTAGAAAAGGTAGACTAACATTATTTTCAACCTCCATAGTGAATTTGATGTGATCAGATTTTTTATTAAGGTGAGTCACAAATTCATATAATTTATCACAACCATGGGGCCAAATGACAAACATATCATCAACAGACCTATTCCAGTATTTAGCTTTGAAGGGTGAGGAGATAAAGGCATTGTTTTCCAAATCCTCCATGAATAAATTGGCTATGATGGGAGAGAGGGGGGATCCCATAGCAACCCCATAGTTTTGTTCATAAACATCGCCTTGGAAGATAAAGAAAGTGGAATTCAAACAAAGCTCAACTAAGTTAGCAGTACCTAGGTCAATGATGTTCTTGATAACTTTCATTGCTTCGTCAATGGGAATTTTAGTGAAGAGAGAAAGAACATCAAATATTACGAGGGTGTCATCTTTGTCCAATTTAATGTTTTTGATCTTGTTTACAAAGAAAGAGGAATCTTTAACAAAGGAGTTGGTTTCCCCAACTAGGGGTTTGAGTTTATGAGCCAAATATTTTGCAAGTTGATAAGTAGGGCTGTCTATTGTGTTGACGATAGGTCTAAGAGGGGCTCCTTCCTTATGAATGTTAGAAAGTCCATATATCCTAGGGGTGGAAGGGTATCTAACAAGCAATTTCTTTTTATTATCATCTTTTATGTTGTTTAATTTAATGGCATTGGAGACTTCCCTTGTAATCTTATTTAGGGGATTTTTATTAGGATTTTATAACTTCCACTGTTATTCAGGTTATCCAACATTTTTTCTATGTATTTATCCTTATTCATAACGACAAAAACGCCACCTTTGTCTTCTTTTAGAACTTCTAAATTCTTGTTAGTGTTTAGGGATTTTAGAGCCAAAAATTCTTCTTTAGTGATATTGCTCTTTGGTGGTTTTACTCTACTGAGAATTACTAAGAAGTCTTGTGTGATTTCTTCTTTAGCATTATCTAGAGGTTTTTAATACTATTTTCAATGTTGTATAACATATGTTCAATAGGAATTTTTCGAGGGGCAATGGGAAAGTTAAGACCTTTTTCTAGTAACCTCGTAGTGTTTTCATCGATGGGATGGGTTGATAAGTTTATAACTAAAATTTTGGGTATAATGGTTTTGACCTGGTTAGTCTTACATTCAAAGTTATTAACTTGTTTACTATCATTATTGGAGATATTAAGGACGAGATTTGGGTTCACGGTATTATTGCAGATCGTGTCGGTGTTGGGTAGACTTACTACTTTAATATTATTATCATTACTATTTGGTTCATTTTTACATTGGATTTCACCATTGTGGTTGTTTACATTATTAATTCTATGCGCATTGTTAATATTATTCCTAGTATTTTTGATATCAGGATTGGTTATTTGTATAATGGAGGTGAGGGGATTAATGCTAATAACGGAACTGGGTTCAATATTACTTCTATGACATGTGTTATTATTAGCTTTAATGGGAAGGTTACAACTGCTGTGATCAAGACTATTGTAGCTAGCATTGCTGTGTTATTTATCAAAATTTCCTATCGGTGTGTCAAAACTGTTTGGTTCGTTATCAAAATTGTGTGTAAGTGTGTGGTTATTATCATTGTAGTTCGAATTCTGAATTATTTGTTGAGTAATGGAGGTGTGAGGGTTATTATTTATGGCATGCGTATTACAATTATTATCTGAGTTTGTGTGGGGACAGTTTTGGTCAATGTGGCTGTCACTACGACGATTCTTTTCAAAATTGCCTGAACACGCGCCATGAATGTTTTGTTTGTTTATATACATGTAATCATTGTAGTTAGTGTTATCGTTGCTTCGGGCTTTCTGGGGATTATAGTTATTATTATTTTCAATATTAATGTTGTTATTATATATCATCAATCTATTTATAATATTATTTAAACTGTTCTTTTGGGCAGTGTTTACTACGCTGATAGAAGGATTATTAATGTTTTGTATTTGTGAAGGCTTGGGATCGTGGAGCGTAGTCATAGAGTGTATGTTTCCGTTAGGGTGAGTAGGAAATCCGTGCATATTGTTCATACGTACTTGTTTCTACACATTTTCTAGATGGGTGGATTCGCTACGTTGTTTGTTTAAAGTGATTTCTTCAAATTTCACATTTTTTAGGGAGGAGCAAGCATCTATTTGTGCCCAGAGAGATGGTTGGATAATATTTGCCAGAGTAGTGTGAAGAACGAGAAGGTTGCGTGAAAAAATGTCTAATTTAAACCTTGCTTTCTGAATTTGATTCCGAAGTAATGAAATGTTGGCCTTGTGAAAAATACAGTCATTTTTCTTATTGTGAAGTTTATGATTCATTATGGTAAAAATAGGTGTAACATCGGCATCCCTACATCTTTTCAGAAAAGTTAAATCAGATTTCCTTCTCATTACTTGCAAACGCATGCACTCAAATTGTCGGATTTTATTAGTGGTATCCTATCCATATAGGATCAGTACTTTTGTTCTAAGACTTTTGCGACCATTGTTTTGATCATAAAGTTCTTTCGTATTCATCGCATAGGTTTTTGATTTTTCGACATTTCGGACCAAACCAGTGTGGTCCATCATCAGGAAAATTATAATGAGATATGAAGGAAAAAAGATATAACAAGTGTAAATAAATACTTGAAAAGTTGTTTATGAAGAGCCGACATATGAAATCAAGAAAAAATATATTTGTTTGTTTATTAATTAGTATTTGTTTGTTTATTAATTCTTTATTAAGAGTCGACTTAATAAAATGAAATAAAAAAATATAAGACTTACAATTTTTTTTTTATAAATTAATATCTTGAATTATTCATATTGGTTAGTGTTGGGATCCAATTTTGACTAATTTTCCATCCATCATCTCTCTTTAGATTGTTAGGCTATTTTTCAATTTCGATTGCTACTATGAATTTCCTATTGTGATAGTGATCTATCTTGGCAAGAATTTTGGCGTCTTCAATACAAATGTGATGTTTAGTTTTATTTGAATGTTCTGCCAAAGCTAAGGGACGAGTGCCATTGTGTTTGATGTTAGCGGCATGTTCTTGAATCCTAATTTTAAAGGAATGACCTCTTTCTCCTATGTATTGTTTACCACACGAGCATGGGATCATATAGACACCTTTTTGCTCGATGGCATCAACATAGTCTTTGACTGACCTAAGGGAATTCCTAATGGTGTTTAAGGGTTTGAAAGTTGCCCCAATGTTTTTCTTCTTTAAAATCCTAGCAACCTTATCTGTTGTCCCTTGTATGTAGTGTAAGAAAACCTTGGACACATCATTATTTGTTTGTTCTTTATTCCTAGGTGTTTTAGTGGCATTTTGAAAAGCTTTCATCACCTGATGTTTTTTATAGCCATTATCTTTAAAAACATTGAGGAGGTGATTTTCCTCTTCGTCAAGGTGTTCATCATCAGAAATTCTGAACGTTCTAGTGGTTAAGGTGTTGAGAACACCTAGCTTTTGGGAGGGGTGATGATGGGAATTGGGATGAAGATATTGTTCAGTGTGAGTTTTCTTCCTATAAACTTGGTGGGATAAGGATCCATCAGGTCTTTTTGTGACCGACATCTAGAAAAGGTAGACTACCATTATTTTCAACCTTCATATTGAATTTGATGTTATCGGATTGTTTGTTAAGGTGAGTCAAAAATTCATATAATTTATCACAACCATGGGGCCAAATAATAAAGGTATCATCAACAAACCTATTCCATTATTTAGGTTTGAAGGGTGAGGAGATAAGGGCATTGTTTTCCAAATCCTCCATGAATAAATTGGCTATGATGGGAGAGAGGGGGGATGCCATAGCAATCCCACAAGTTTTTTCATAGAAGTCGCCTTGGAAGCTAAAGAAAGTGGAATTCAAACAAAGCTCAAGTAAGTTAGCAATACCTAGGTCAGTGATTGTTACCCATGATTTTGGTCGTCATGATGTTGTATTGATGATGGTGTACTCAATATCTTCATAAGAACTTTCTCCTGAGAAAATTTACTTTCATCTCTTCCCAGAAAACTCATTTTTGAAGAGGGTTCGCAGGCTGCTAGTATATTTGTCTGCGAGAATGACCCATTCTTGTAGGCTCCCTTAAGCCAAGGTGTGAACTTCTCGCACTGTGTTGAACAACTAGGGTTTGAACTCTTCCTAAAGAATGGAAAAAGATGAATTCTCGATGCTTCTAGAAGGGAATCTTCTAGAAGGATGGGTTGGCATTCGAATGGTTATCCTAGTACTGTATTCCCTGATATTTTGGGATCATTCTTGTCCAAGTAACTAATTCATTCTCTCCTATATATTAAGGGAATTCTCATGGAAACGGTTAAGCAAGATTCATCGGAGAATTGGTATGGAAAAGGTTAAGCAAGATTCATTGGAGAATTGGTGAAATAATTGTGTGAAGGACTGAAGCTTGAATAGCAGCTTGGAGACTCCAACAAGTCTATCAAGAGGTTTTTATCTTCTTCATGCAAGGATTGATCTAGTGTCTGTGTCAGAGCCAGGAGCCATCGAAAGGAAGTTTGCAACATCAAGGCTCAGGTTGTAATCTTTAATTTCCATTAATATGATACAGTGGCATGTCCCTTTCCCATAAAGCTATTTCCACTTTATTGTATAATTCCTTGATCATATACATAGATTGAATGTTGAATAGATTGTGCTATCTTCACTTTATCTGGTTTGTGTTGTCTTGGTCTTGGCTGCACAAGAGAATTGGAGCAAAGCAGGAGCAACAAAGACCATAGGAAGTGATAATAAGGTATGTTATTTGTTCTTGCCTCCTAGTTAATTCAATGTATAAAATCTAGGGAAAGAGTCATGTCTTGTCTTGCTTTGTTCTAGATCCAAGTGGATCTAGGGAGATCTGTTAGTGTCTGCACCTACCGATTTATCCAATAACAAAATTGGTGACTCCACTGGGGATCAATCCATTTTCTTTGTGGATTTTGGTATTTTTCTATGGCCATTTTCGCTTGTTTCACTTTTCTCCTTTCCTATCAATCTCTGAGTCTTCAGGATATCCTAATAGATCCTCTGGGTCCAAAGGCCCTTTACAAATTTTGCTTCATTTTCCAAAAATTTGACTAGTTTCAGACGTTCTCGCACTGCCCTTCACTGTAGCCTGCGAGAATCCATAGAGTTCACACTCTGCCTTTAGGTTGCAGTGCGAGGTTCTCGCACCTTGCTCAAAGGCCACCTGCGAGAATGCCTAATTCTCACACTGTGTAATACTACCAGCCTGCGAACTAATTTTTTCAATTTTTTGGATTTGAGCTTTGGCATCTTCAACTGCTGAGATCAGTCTAGGTGCCTTACTAGAGATTCTTGAACAATTGATTGGTGTCTTTATTGTCTTCGCTTGCATGCATGAACAATATTAGGATTTCAAGGCTCGTCTTGTCACTTTTGGTCTTGACTTTTGTTTATTGACTTTTCTTGGCAAAACCATTCTCTCTGATTTAAGAATCTGAGTGTGTTTGATTAGTTAAGAACCAGTGATTGGTTGAGAGTTGAGTTTGATTGGTCTTTTTCATTTTCTTATTGTTTGTGAAGATCATTTTTCTTATATAATTGAAAAGACTATATTGGTTTGCTTTTTATTTTTGCTTTCATTGAAAGAGTGGATTGGGTTTTTATCATTGCTTGTTCATTGATTTTTGATTTTCTGTACTCTCATTGGCATTGTGAGGGTCCTTTTTGAAAAGTGAACAAAATTTTTTCTTTCAAAAAAAATCGTTTTTGTCTTCGAAAACATTGAAAATCAAATTGTTGAAATTGTTGAAAAAGAAGCAATAGAGTATTGTTCTTTGATGCATGATTTGTTTCATTTGCATTTGAAAGGAAATTTTGCATTGTAATTCAAGGTTGATCTAGAAAACTTTCTCTTTCCCTCCCATACATAAGATTCATTGAACGAAAAGTGATATATTTCATTCTCATCCATGCATTGTTGGGTCAGAGTCATACAACATAAGTTTCATCTCCATTTCCTTTGAGTAAACAACAATTCTGAATAACACTGTGTAATCATAAAATTTATCTAGTAACACTTTTTTAGGGCTCTATTACATCAACATTTAGCTAGGCTACCGCTTTGGAGTAGGAAGAGAGATACACTCTCCAAAAGCACAAAACACACAATAGCATCTTGTGTTAGGGAGTGTTAAATTCCATTTGCAACATCCTGTCCTGGGAAGCACTTCTCACACGAGATTCAAACACAAGGTCGCATTGATATTGGCATAATTACTCACCCTGCTTTGTTGATATCAGTGTAGAGATTGCATGTATTACGGGGATCACTCGGAGGTATACCCACAATGATGAGTGGAAGCCTTTTGAGTTTATTTCGTGCTAGATACCCTACCCTTGCATGTGGATCAGACTGTCGACTGTCCCCCCAAGATTTATTGTTTTTGGTGGTGACCTTAGTGGCCTATCTCTCTAGGTTCTTACCCGAGGTGACTGTGGAGGGGAAAGTCTTCACGGTACCTAGAATTGACATTGACCAAACTCACTCAGGCTCCTTGGAGGGTATACCCACGATTATGTGTGGGAGATTGCACTAGGGTGTAAGTCCGTTAAGAAGGTTGTCAGCGTAAAATTTCCATCCTAGCCTAGTCCCTTCTCGTCTCATTGTTGTGACATTGGATTTCATCACCAACTAGTGGCTTCGAAATTAGAAGGTCTTGTTTGCTTGGTGTTTCTTTCTAGATTTTGTTTACTAGTGTGTGTTGTTTGTTTCTCGAATTTGACCATAGGATTTTCTTCGTGAAGTTTGTTACTTGTTTACAATAGCTCCTCCACATCATTCACGTAGAATGCAGGTTTTATCTCCAGAGCATCTAGAAGGTTCTCAACCCTTTCCTACAAGTACACCTGATGGCTCTCCTCACCAAGGTGAAGTAACGGTCGTCACCACACCACAAGTGGAACGAACTGACTCTCTAGAACATTTTCGAATTACAAATACTCGAGAGGACTTTCGAATTCATCTTGATTCTAAGAGACATTTTATGCGAGCAAACTCATTCGAAGACTTAATTATTGTGTATTATGGATCTCCGTCTGGACCTGGGGAACAAGATCCTTTTTGGTCTATGGGCATTTTTTGGTGAGACCTTTTTGGTCCAGGCTCACCTGTGATTTATGAAATCAACCCACTTGTGATTTATGAAATCTCTGATACAGAGACAGTACCAGTGACTACCACTTATCACTTTACGGTCCCTGCCGAAATGGCCCATCTTCCAACTAATTCGAGTGTTCCAACTGGGTTGACTGCGGTTAGTCTTGCTCCTATCAATACACCGTGAACACCCAACGTCAACCTGACACTACCACCTGGATACTGTGCATTAAATGCTTCCATTCCTACTCCTGCGCAAACTCCGTCCGACTCTCCTAGTGGTCCTTCTTCTTCTAGACTTTTTCTTCCCAATTTTGTCCCAACACTCCCTCAATTTCCATTTGGAGGACCTTCTTCATCCTCTACTGGAAATCCTAATCCTCATGGCACTCTTCCATCATTCACTCCAAATCATTAGTTCTCAGTAGGTGGACAATTTTACCATGGTGGTATTACACAACCCCCTCTCAGTGGGCAAATCCCAATTGGAACATTACCCCCAATTGGAACACCGCCTTCAATGGGAGGACCAACCCCACCTTATGGGCAAAACATACCTCCATCCTTGGCCCTGTATTGGAATCAGTTGATACAAAATCCTCCTCAATCGACTGGGGGCCAGCAGTTTCCAATTACATCCGTAACACCCCCTAGCATGGGTCAAGCATATCCCAGATCGTTCAATCCCATTTGGGGGGAGAATGCTCAAATTTAAGCCCCTGTTCCAGGGTATAATCCTATGAGCTACTATCCTCTCCAACCACTACCGAATATGCCTGGGTCTTCACATTATATGCAGACTTCTTATGGTCCTACTGGTTTGCCGATAGGGCTTCCTCCCCAAAGCCACTAGTACCCACAAGTGAATCGATAGTTACCCTTTCTCGCCACTTTGGATTTGCCAGATTTGTCAAGGATTTTAAATGATCCTATTTGTCACTCTCCCTAATGGCCTATTATTCTAGCCAAGCTTCCATCGGACATTCCTAAATTCGACGACAAAGTGGGAGAGGACCCAAAAAATCACGTTATGACTTTTCACCTATGGTGTTCATCCAATTCATTGATGGATGACTCTATTCATTTATGTATTTTTCAATGAACCCTTACCGGTTTTGCTGCGAAGTGGTATATTGAATTGCCACGAGGTTTCTTCTCTGATTTCAACACTTTAGCTATGGATTTCCTTATGTATTACCAGTTACCGATCTGTTATGATACGGGGACTGAGATTTTGACTTCGTTCAAATAGACTAAAGGCACTCATATATCTGATCACATCCATGAGTGGCGAAGGAGACAACGTCTCGTTAAACTTGAGCTCCCCAATCAGTTACTGGTAGAATGGTTTACAAAATCATTTGTGAACGAAATCGGCAAGGACATTACCATGGGTGGCGTAGTCACGAAAGAGAAGGCTATAAGTCGTGCTCAATATCTTGACCTCATTTATTCACAAACGGGAACCCTTTATTATTTACTACCTGACTTACCTCATCCTAATACTTCCAACACTTCAACTACTCCAGCTGCCTCGCATGCAGATGACGGTGTGATTGGTACTGCACAGACCCAATCACATTCCGCTTCAAGCACCAACCCTAAATCTCCTTCTTCTAATGTTCAAAATGATCCATCTCCTGCCACTCCCGTCGACAATACTTCTGAGGTAAATGCCATCCAATCTACCCCAGCTGGTAAAAACAAATCTAAAAAGGGGAGAGGCAAGAATAAGGAGGGAAAAAATAATTCTCAAGCAGAGCAAACCAAAACTACCCCTGTTGATGATTGGGATAAGTGCAAACCATGATACCCTTGCCTTATCTGTGGTGATGATCACTACATGAAGGATTGTCCACGACATGTTGAGGTCACTAAGTTCCTTCAAGGAGCTCCAAAACCACCTGCACCGGCTATCTTGTCCCAACCCTTCCCGTCTAAAAAACAGGCATAGTTGGTCATCCATGACCAACTCTCTTCTTCCACTACATCATATGTTTTGATGTGTACTGGTGATTCTAAGCAGAACAATGTTGCACTCACTACTCGAGCCAAATATTATTCTCCCTCTAAGGAGAAGGTTGATGATTTACCCCCTTCTTTGGTACAACCCTCTCCAACGACTCCACCTACTAACGGTCCTCTTCATCTCGAACGACCGAGCCTTGACACAGTTCTTCTACCCCTCCAAAGGGATTCATTCGGAAATCAACTTTCAATCCTCATGCTCGTGTGGCCTAGAACTACAGTATTGTTGAAGATCTAGCCCAGGAACCTTCTATGATGTAAGCCCTTGAAGTCCTTCAGACTTGTCCCACACAATGGAAGGCACTATTGAAAGCTATCGGTGGAATCGATCCAAAGGATATGAATTTGATAGTCTTTGACTTGGAAGATCACATTCCAAGGTTACCCCCTCAACTTGCGTTCCAGATCCAAGTGGTTGTCTCTGACAAAAACATTTGCCGAACCATTATTGATGAGGGTGCCTTGACGTGTGTTATGTCTCTTGCTTGTTGGAAATCCATTGGCTCTCCTCCTTTGAACGAATCCCAGAACACTCTTAAATCCTTCAACGGCTCTGGTTTTAAGCCCTACGGTGTCCTTCCTTTGTTTCCCATCATGTTAGAAGGTAAAACGGTCCAAGTTGAAGTGGAAGTCTTTGATGCTCCCCTTGATTATAATCTTCTACTTGGCCACAGCTGGATCGATTCCATGCACGTCGTTGTGTCGACACTTTTCTATGTAGTACATTTCCCTCATCAAGGAAAGGTTGTTACTGTTGACCAACTTGCCTTCTTCAATTATGATACCCGTACTGACAATGTACCATTTATTGCTAAAACCCCACTGGGTTATGAGAACGTCGGTGTATGCCGTTTAAAGGACTCCTTGTTAATGGGTACTTTCCCCATTCCACCGCCCAATGTTCCACGCTCGTCAGTTGCTTATATCAACATGATCTCCACCATACCTCATGAACTTCTTGCATCTCACGACCCCTGGATTGTCCCTGACCCTGGAGATCATCTTCGTTTTGGTGACGCAATGCCATTAAGTCCAATCGAATCCACCTACCAGGCCATTCAATTGGCAACACCTTCTACCCCCTCTCTTGATGAGTTGTCTCCCGATCCTTTTCATGTTATTTTTCCCACTGATGATATGATCATGTCCGTCATGGAGGACACCCCTTGGGACGATGGGCATCATCGTTATATCCTCTTTCTAGAGAAACATACTCTTGAGAACTACCAACAAATTTTGACTCCGTCGACCATTGTTGCCATCTCAACTGTTCTCGAGACTACACATGATGTGTTTACTAAAGGGAACTTAAGCAATATCTCACCCACGATTCCCATTGACATATCCATTAAACCTGGGATTGTTGAAAATGTCCATATTGGAGCTTCGTGTTCCCCCGACGAAATAGTCACCTATATGTCCCTCTTCAAAGAATTTTGTGACATCTTCGCCTGGAGTTACGAAGAAATGCTAGGTATCAACCCTGCGATTGTCATACATGAGATAAAGACATACCCCGGTGCTAAACCCGTCTGGCAACGCCTTCATCTAGTTCACCCATGTAAAGTGGTTGCTATCAAGCTCGAAGTCGAGAAACTTTTGAAAGCCTTCTTTATTTATCCGGTGGCTCTCATAGACTAGGTTTCCAATCTTGTCCCGATTGACAAGAAACAAGGCAACATTCATGGATGTGTTGATTATAGAGATATCAACAAAGCTTGTCCCAAAGACAAATTTCCTAGCCCCTTCATCGATCAGATTGTCGACGATTGCGCCGGAAGTGAAATCTTCTCTCTCATGGATGGTTTCTCTCGGTATAATCAAATCAACATTCTTCCTGAGGATCAACATAAGACTGCTTTTATTTGTCCTTGGGTAATTTTGCCTATCGGAAACTTCCTTTCAGTCTCAAGAACGCGGGCGCAACTTTTCAACGCGCTATGTCTTACGCTTTTGATGATATCAAGCACATCGTTCAACCCTATTTGGACGATTTACCTACTCATTCTATGCACAGAGTTGATCACCCTACCCACCTCCAAGCCATTTTTGTTCTTTGTTGGTTCTATTGTATACGTTTAAATCCTCATAAGTGTGTTTTTTGGGTAGAATCCGATCGTCTTCTAGGTTTTATTGTTTCATGTCAAGGGATTCGGGTGGATCCTTTAAAGATTGAGGCGATCCTTAATCTCCCTCCTCCTTCTACACTTTTCCAGTTACAAATTTTGCAGGGGAAAGCAAACTTTCTTCATCGTTTTATCCCAAATTATGCCGAGATAACTCATGCATTTACACGACTATTAAAGAAGGATTCGGAGTTCGTCTGGGATACCATTGCCAACAATGCTTTTGAAGCTTTGAATTTGTCTCTAACGCGAGCTCCACTTATATTTCCCCCCGATTACAATCGCGATGATTTCCTTTACCTTGCTGCCTCGAATTACACCATTGGCATGGTTCTCGTCCAAGAGGATGATGCTCACGACGAACGTGTTATTTACTACTTGATTCGAAGTCTCACGCCGACCGAAATCAAGTATCAACATGTCGAGAAACTAGCCTTGGCTGCCGTCCAAGCTGTCCAACGCTTCTGGAACTATATCCTCTCACACAAGACTACAATGATTTCACATTGCAACCCTATGCAACACATTCTCACCCGTCAATTGCTCGGGGGCAAGTACTCCAAATGGATTGTGATACTCCAGGAGTTTCACTTGGAATTTGAACGCGCCAAGTCCAAGAAGTCCTTAGTTTTTGCTGAGTTGATATGTGACTTTCCCCATTCTGCCACAGAAAATGTAGCAGCAGATTCATTACCTGATGAATCTCTTTTCCTTATTAGCATTGATGATCTTTGGTATGGGGATATCATTATATATCTCCAAAATCAGACTTTCTGTCCAACTTTGTCCAGTACTGAACGACGTTGCATATGCTATCAAGCTCGTCAATACATTATCCTCGGGGATACTCTTTATCATCGGGGGATTGACTCTGTTTTTCGACATTGTCTAACGTTTGATGAAGTCGAGAAAGATCTTAATGACTACCATTCTGGAGCATGTGGTGGTCATATGTCTAGGTATGCTACTGCCCAAAAGATCTTACGCGCAGGTTATTTTTGGCCTTCTTTGTTTAATGACTACATTATCGTCATTCAGAAATGCCATGCCTACCAGACCTATAATCAGAAGATTCGGTCACATCCTGCTCCTCTTCACCCTATGGTCTCAGTTGGTCCCTTTGCAAAATGGGGCATCGATTTTATGACATGTCACCCTTACTCGGCCGAGGGGCATGGTTACATCATTGTAGCTGTTGATTACTTTACGAAATGGGCCGAGGCGATGCCGACCTTTGACAACACTGGAAAGAGCGCAACATTGTTTCTTTTTAATCATGTCATAGCTCGTTTTGGTGTTCCCCAAGATATTGTCACTGATACGATAGCCACTTTAGGAATTTTATTATGTCTGAACTTACTGAGAAGTTGGGTCTTCGCCATGATAACTCAACACCCTATTATTCACAAGCCAACAGCTAGGTCGAAGTAATCAACAAAGTTCTCATAACTATGCTTCAACGAATGATAGAGATTCATAAAACAAGTTGGCACACAATGTTGTTTTCGACATTGGGGGCATACCAGACATCCATCAAGTCCGCTACTGGGTTTACACCTTTTTAGTTAGTCTATGGTGTGGAAGCCATTCTCCCTATCAAATGTGAGATACCGTCTTTAAAACTAGTTGTTGAACTCTTACCCAACACTTATGCTGAGGAAGAACGTCTATTGTATCTTATGCGATTAGACGAAACTTGACGTGATTCCACCCTAGTCATAGAAGCTCAGAAAAAACGTGTTAAGGMCCAATATGATAAGCATGTCAAGCCTCACATTTTCTCCGAAGGTGATCTTGTTCTTCTTTATGAACAAGATCGAGATATGTTAGGAGCTGGGAAATTCGAACCCATGTGGCGAGGTCCTTATATCGTTCGACGAGTTTTGGAAAAAGGAGCTTATGAGTTGGTAGATTACGATGGTATCCCTTTGAGTGAACCCGGGAATGGGTTGTACTTAAAGAAGTACTATGCATAAAATCATCTGTGCACAAGTACTTGTATTTTTAATGTATCATACTTTTTGTGTGTTACTATAGCTTTCTTTTGTCGTTATCTAGTCTCTTCCCTTATGTGACGTTGTGTTTGATTTCCAAATGTCGGATTCTTCGCTACCCTATATTGGCTTCGCTGATGGTGCTAGTTGTAGTACTCGAAACCTTGCTTTTGCTGCGTGGGCAATATACGCCCCTACAAATGAACTTGTCTCCTTACGAGGTGTGTGTCTCGGCCGTGCGACCAACAACATTGCAGAGTATATCATCGTTATTGAATTATTGGTTGGTGCTATCTCGCTCGGAATTCGTCATTTGGTTGTGCGACTTGATTCACAGTTAGTAGTACTACAGTTAAGTAATGTCTACACTATTCGAAGTCCTACTTTGTTACGGGTGTATTTGCGAATTCGCCTCTTGGAGCGTTATTTTGATTACATTGAATATCAACATATTCCTAGATGTCTAAATACATTAACAGATGCAGTGGATAATTATGTATTAGACAAACATTTGAATCATTTATAAATCAATCACATCAATGTTCACACAACACATGATAAACCGGTAGAAGCCATCTATATATATAACGATCAAAAGAGTTTTTTACAAAAAGTTTTGTCTGAAGACGAAAATATCAAAATTTGAAGCTCATAGCTTCTACAAAGTGACGTCATGGATGACATTCACGGTAACAAACGACTGCTCGAGCAACCCTACAGAGTAGTCGAATCATACATGTTGATACTCCTACATTATGACGTTGGCCGCATCGTGGAACCTCTTCCAGAGGCATGTCTGGAATATCTGCGGTCAGGCCCTCTAGATTTTGTTCCACCACCTGATAATCCTCGACATATTGTGGTGTTGCTGCTACCTCTCCTCACTGTTGAATGGGAGAAGTACCGGGAGGTCAGTATGGTCCAACATCTGTGTTATCAACAAACGATTTTGTATTAGTCTTTGAATGAACATATAAAACAAAAACATTTGAATATGATAAAAATTCACAAAACATTTAAAAAGAGAAAAATGTGTGTACTTCTTACCAAGGTCCCCCCACTGAGCATCCTCTGGCAGTATTAAGTCTGGATCTCCTCAGAAATCCAACCCGACATAAGCATAGTCATCAACCATCAACATCTATGGTTGAAGCCAGTCAAAGAAAGTATCATCATACTTGATGATTGGTCCTGCTATGTGCTGGGCCATGAGCCGACACCATATCAGCATCCTTGGATCCCTGGGGTCCCGGTATATTCCACTCAAACTATAGTCTCAGTGAGGGAACCCTCTCAAGGAAGAAGGACACCAACAAAGATCTGTATTTGAATTTCTTCAGTTCACCTCATCTGCATTTGGTCAACTTCTTTTTTATACTGCAAAGCACAACATCTTCCCAGTTGAACACCCGAGTCTCAGTACACTCAATAGCATACTGGAAGTAACTCTATAACGCCATGTGAGGAGCATAACTCCCAGCCATCTGAGCTATGGTGAATAGGATAGTATGGAGGGTCAAGTCTCGTACCCCCCAGATAGCTACTTTTCCTTTCTTTCTCTCAACCTCAGGAACACAGTGTAAATGATAGTACTCACTCATATGTAGCCCACCACCTCTGCTACCAGTCAGGCTCACATAGTACCCACGCCGGGACAATCCAGTCAAAAAGTAAATGTCCTCAATGTCTAAAGACAGTTTGTGGAACCCCACATAAAATACCTATTGATTAGGGTCCCACATACGCACCAAGTACTCTAACAACCTGACTTGGGCCCTCATGCTTGGGATGCAAAAGTACTTCAGGAGTCCACAGTCTCTCAAAGAAGCAATAGTAGGTGGATGATTTTTGGCCATTGAATTATCTTCTTCGTGCTCCCTTTCACACCATTCAAGCACCATTTTGATAGCCAATTATCTGTCTAAGGAACACAAAAAAAAGGTTAGAAACTTTTTTCATGATTTGTTTCTTGTTCATTGGGTAAATTTTTAAAAAAAATTTGAGCTTTGCGGTTCTTGCAAGTGCCCTGTGTGCACAGTGTAAGAACCTCGCAGGCTGTTCATGGGTCACCTGCGAGAATCAACCATTCTCGCAGGTCCCATATAGCCTTCATGTGAGAATGGAAGCGCACAAGTAGGGCTTGTAGAATCAACCCAAAAATAAAAATTTAACCATTAAAATTGAAAAATTAAACCATGAAAATGTTAAGGACAAAGATCCTACCTTACTGTCACTGACGACTCACTGAAGGAACACTCGTAGCTCCCGTAATCTAATGCCGAACTTCAAGGGTAAAAGAGGGTTTTATGGAGCTCAAATAGTGGAAAGGTAAAATGATGTGGTAAAAAGAGTATTTACTCCTTTTTATTTACTTTTACTATGTCATTTAATTTTTTATGATTATTTGTCTATTAAACCCTAAGCCCTAATGCCTAGTTGAGTGTAACTTTTGTAGGCATAACAACTTTGATGGTCAAATACAGGGATGCAGACATATTTTTTCTTTGTCGTCATGTGTTTTTGATTGTTTTTTATGGGTTTTGTATAAAACCTCGAGCATGGTTTTTGTCCGTTCTTGCGCTCGCAAATACATGAGAATGCAATCGAGCATACTTTTATCACTTTTTCGAGCTCAACAAGGTTATACGAAAAGGGAACCCCCCTGGAGTCCTCTTTAATCTCTTTTCAGACTCTCTAAACATAAAAAGATCGTCGAGCGACCTTGCTATTTTCACGCTTGATAAAGTATTTGAGGTAAGCGTCTAGTGAGCGATAATTTATCTCTTTTTTGGTCTCATCCAGACTATTTTACGAAAAAGGAACTAAGAGAGTTCTCTTTTAAGTGTTTTTCCAAACTCTATAATCATGAAAAACCTTCGATTTTTCTATCTATGGACTCGTTAAACAAACATTGACAGACCCGTAATGGGACTGAACTACTCCTTCTGAGGGTTCGTTAAAAGTACTCCAAGGGACTCGTCCGAAGGATGATCTTACATCAACAAGCATATTTTATCCTCCTCAAGCTTGCGTAAAAATAAAGAGGTACTCGCCAAAAATGGTGGGGGAAAATTTGGGAAAGGGATATGTCTTCATCTTTGTATTGATTGGCAGTAAGTGTCACTCTTGAACATGACACCCCCTATTCATCATTTGAAGCCAGTTTGAGAAATCCATTTACCTCTCATTCGATTTTCTACAAGGTTATTCCCTATGTCATCTTTGAGTCAATGTTGCCAAATCATTGGTTGTGTCATTCATATGTTTAAGAGAAGTCCATATGAAACCTCTATTGAGTCGGCCATCTGTAGTTGTCCATTATCTCTGTGTCGGCCTTCCCTGTGTCCGGTCTAATTCACATCATACTCTGTTTCACCTTCAAAATATATTACTCATTTCATGTCATTGATTGGGGATACATCAAGGCCCTCCTGTGATGAGTTTTGTTCTGTCGACTTTAGATCATTATCTGGAATCAAGACTTAGAAATTCTTTGGTACCTTGGAGCTTGCATGCCTCAATGGTAGGTTTCCTCACTTTTGACAGTGGGTTTACATCATTGACCCCTGATCGAAAGATTCCATCAGATGTTCAACTTCAACTCATTCATTCACACTCGATGGATTTTACTAGTGTACCTTGGGAGTCATTGACATCAATGTTGATTTCCCTCGCACTTGTTAACAGTTTCATCAATGACTGGTAATCAAGTGGTTTCTACCATGTTCGACTTCAACGCATGTAATAACATGGTTAGATTCATACTTTGGGCGATGAGATTGAAGACCCTGGATATCATCTTTTTGTCCAGGTTGCGATGGAGTATGTATAATCTGCGACACATAGATCCACTATGTATATCTCGTGGCTATGTCGTCTCAATTTGAATTTTTTCATAGATCCACACTGTATTCCTGGTGGCTATGCTATATTTTGACGGCATGGATCCATAGTGTATGATTGGTGGCCATGACCCAGGTCTACAATTGTCATCAGTCTATGATCTAAGTATGGGAATGCCTACCTCAGAATTGGTATATATGATATTCTGCAGATTCTTGGTTGTTCACAGGTTTTTGATTAGATGTGCTCCCGGTTTCTGACACACACATGCAGATTACAAAGTCTTTCGGCTATCACTGGTTCCAACCTCATACTTTGGGGGGAATTATGTTACCCATTATTTTGGTCGTCATGATCATGTATTGATGATGGTGTACTCAGGCTGTTCATAATAACTTTCTCCTAAGAAAAGTTACTTCCATCTCTTCCTAGAAAACTCATTTTTGAGGAGGGTTCACAGGCTGCTAGTATATTTATATGCGAGAATGACCCATTTTCAAAGGCTACCTTAAGCCAGGGTGTGAACTTCTCGCACTGTGTTGAACAACTAGGGTGTGAACTCTTCCTAAAGCATGGAAAAAGATGAATTCTCGATGCTTCTAGAAGGGAATCTTCTAGAATGATGGGTTGGCTTTCGAATGGTTATCCTAGTACTGGATTCCCTGATCTTTTTGGATCATTCTTATCCAAGTAACTAATTCATTCTCTCCTATATATTGAGGGAATTCTCATGGAAAAGGTTAAGAAATATTCATTGGAGAATTGGTGAAATAATTGTGTGAAGGACTGAAGCTTGAAAAGTAGCTTGGAGACTCCAGCAAGTCTATCAAGAGGTTTTTATCTTCTTCATGCAAGGATTGAGCTAGTGTGTGTATCGGAGCTAGGAGACATCGAAAGGAAGTTTGAAACATCAAGTCTCAGGTTGTAATCTTTACTTTCCATTAATATGATACAGTGGAATGTCCCTTTCCCATAAAGCTATTTCCACTTTATTGTATAATTCCTTGATCATATACATAGATTGACTGTTGAATAGATTGTGCTATATTCACTTTGGTTGGTTTGTGTTGTCTTGGTCTTGGCTGCACGAGAGCACTGGAGAGAAGCAAGAGAAACAAAGACCATAGGAAGCAATATTAAGGTATGTTATTTGTTCTTGCCTCCTAGTTAATTCAATGGTTAAAATCTAGGGAAAGAGTCATGTCCTATCTTGGATTGTTCTAGATCCGGGTGGATCTAGGGAGATCTGTTAGTGTCCGCACCTACTGATTTATCTAATAACAGTGATGTTCTTGATAACTTTCATTGCTCCGTCAATGGGAATTTTAGTGAAGAGAGAAGCAACATCAAATCTTACAAGGGTGTCATCTTTGTCCAATTTAATTTTTTTGATCTTGTTTACAAAGAAAGAGGAATCTTTAATAAAGGAGGTAGTGTTGTCGACTAGGGGTTTGAGTTTATGAGCCAAATATTTTGCAAGTTGATAAGTAGGGCTACCTATTGCGTTGACGATAGGTCTAAGAGGGGCCCCTTCCTTATGAATCTTAGGAAGTCCATATATCTTAGGGGTGGAAGGGCAACTAACAAGCAATTTATTTTTGTCATCATCCTGTATGTTGCTTAATTTAATGGCGTTGGAGACTTGCCTTGCAATCTTATTTAGGGGAGTTTTATTAAGTTTTTTATAACTTCCACTGTTATTCAGGTCATCCAACATTTTTTCTATGTAGTTATCCTTATTCATAATGACAACAGCCCCACCTTTGTCTTCTTTTAGAACTACTAAATTCTTGTTATTGTTTAGGGATTTTAGAGCCAAAAAATCTTCTTTAGTGATATTGCTCTTTGGTGGTTTTACTCTACCGAGAATTACTGAGCAGTCTTGGTTGATTTCTTCTTTAGCATTATCTGATAGGTTTTAAATACTATTTTCAATGCTGCATAAGATATCTTCAATAGGAATTTTGAGAGGGGCAATGGGAAAGTTAAGACCTTTTTCTAGTAACCTAGTAGTGTTTTCATCGATGGGATGGGTTGATAAGTTTATAACTAATTTTTTGGGTACAATGGTTTTGACCTGGTTAGTCTTACGTTATAAGTTATTAGCTTGTTTACTATCGTTATTGGAGATATTAAGGATGATATTTGGGTTCACGGTATTATTGCAGATGGTGTCGGTGTTGGGTAGACTTATTACTTAATATTATTATCATTACTATTTGGTTCGTTATTACATTGTCTTTCACCGCTATGGTTGTTTTCATTATTCATTTTATGCGCATTGTTAATATTATTCCTAGTATTTGCGATATCAGGATTGGTTATTTGTATAATGGAGGTGAGGGAATTAATGCTAATAATGGAACTGGGTTAATTATTACTTCTACGACAGGTGTTATTATTAGGTTTAATGGGAAGGTTACAATGACTATGATCAAGACTGATGTAGCTATCATTGCTGCGTTATTTATCAAAATTTTCTATTGGTGTGTAAAAAATATTTGGTTTGTTATCAAAATTGTGTGTAAGTGTGTGGTTATTATCATTGTAGTTCGAATTCTGAATTATTTGTTGAGTAATGGAGGTGTGAGTTGTTGGATTACTGAGAGGGGGGGTGAATCAGTAATAACGTAATTATAAACATTTTTATTCAAATGTTATATCAATGTAGAATTATTATCCAATAATGAGTAGTAATAAATAAACAATCACACACATGCACAGTACACCAGTGTTTTACGTGGAAACCTAAATCGGGAGAAAACCACGGAATTATTTTTCTTATATGTCTTGAAGAATTACATTCATTGGAAGCACCAACTTCTTTTGTTTTCCAGCTGCAACTGGAAGGAGGCTCCAACCCCCTAGTTTCTCAGGCTACAACCTGAGGGAAGCTCCAACTCCCCAAATCTCTGGCT
>ML795607.1:469392-483493 GCA_009831015.1 Picea engelmannii | reverse complement strand
TGCCCACTCGACTCTGCACAATAGCCTTTGTCAGTCATGAAAATTAATTCACAAATATACAAGTGTCTAAATGATGTGATTCAACCCCGAATATTGTTGTCTATAATAAGACCCTGCTATCATAAAAGAAAATTAGGCTTGTGATGAATAATGAATGAATGAAAACTGAACTATCTCAACATAAACTCAAACAACAAACCTTAGTATGCTTTTGCTTCTGTCCTCCTCCTATTCCTCCCTTTCCTTTTTCCTTTAAACACATTAGAATTGGTTGAAGTAGTTGAACCAACTCATTAGTTAAGTTAATTAAAAGACCCAACTAAATTTAGTTAGGGAGAAGAGTAATAATCATAATAAGGGTTATAAATAAATAATAACTAGTAGGTGGGACCCCTTGTGACTCCCATTATCTTATTATAATCATAACATAATTATTAGTTAAGCAAATAACACCTCCTTGTGACTCCCATCCACATATTCACATTCGTTAATTTAGCTCATGATATTTTGAATTATTTAAAAAAAAACATTACTCATATATCCACAATAAAACATATTGTCCAAACATTGTTGAAGTCAACTATCACCAATAATATATAAAATAAAACTCAAAAGCCATATTTTCCAGTTGTGAGGCCATCTTTCCTTTGTTGATGTGATCATATTTTAGTCCTTCTCTTTGACAGATGCGTAATAGGCCTCTGTTTTTAGCCTTTTGTTTGAATAGATCATCCTTGCATGTGTTATTGATTAGCAAATGATCTTTTAATTAACCATACATGACAACTCTTTTAAAGTATGAAATGGATTTTGGCTTAGCAATATATCAGACTCATGCAATCCAATCCATACAAACTGTTTATCAATTATCAGGGGGTGAAAAAGGGTTCTGGGATATGTGAGGGGTTTGTATTGAGCGAAACATGATATAATGAGGGGGAAAAGAACATGGTTATTGCTCAATGATAGCAACAATCAACTATGAAGAAAACAAATAAAACATCGTTGTAATCCAAACAAGACATTGCCACTTTCAACTGTTTTAACACCAAAATTCTCTTGACTATAATCAATCTTAGAACAGGGAGTGAAAAAATGAATATGGGAAGGCAAAGGGATTTGTAACTAGTGGAAAATGAAATAATGGAAGGGAAAAAGAGTGATTATTGTTCATAAAATTAATTAAGTGATCCATAAAACATTTTGTGAAAGGAGATATACTAACCAATGATCATTGAGACCAAATAATAATTACTGTGTATTTAATTAGTTCACTATTCATAATCAAATGTAACACGGTACCCTCATAAGACAATATGCAGTCCACACAATCTGTAAAGGAGTTATTTTCCTTTCATTTATATACTTTGAATCTTATAACAATTTTCAAACAGTAACCATTCCCACTCTTTTAACCATCAAAGTCAACCACTGCCCATAGATTACTTCAATCAAAAAATATACTCAAAGTCATGTTTCCAAAATTAACAATGAAGTCACACTATCACTGCAATCGGGCCTGTCATTTAAATGCAGTGATATTCGTTAAACATGTATAGGGGCAATCAACCCAATAATTCAGATTAAATTTCAAAACTTGAATGACATTTAAACAAACAGACAACAACCACCATTCCAACAGTACAAGCTATGCACCAAATAATTCAATCATGCAAGTGTAACTTTGTCACTGTACAAGTCCAATTCAATGTGACTCGAAAAGATGGGCTATCCACCCAACACGACGAGGTATCAACAACATGCCTATCTCAACAAATGATCGGATTGCAACAAAAACATGCTTAAAACTATGTGGGTACCCCTGAGTGTGAAACCCAAGCTATCCATATTATACATAGTGCGCAGCCACCAAAACACCACGATGCAACATCTCCATTTTACAAAACAAAACACACAGTCACAGTAATAACTCAACCCATCATGCCAAGCCATCAATCTAATATAATATTTCTTCGATTTAGTTACTGTAATCAACTATGTTGTGTACAACTCGACTTATACAATCAGACAATCATAAGCATGCAGTGGATGTAGTTCATACAATCATCCTGGTTGCAATAACCATTAGGCCCAAAAAGAAACTAATAATTACAACGACCATTATTTCATTGTGTAGAAACACCACACAAACAACGCAGTATGCGTGAGCGACACCAAGCAATTGTAACCAATGCTAGCTAAACATCCAAATAATCCTTAGTGCAAAAATACTAGTGATTGTGTATGAACTAACCAATTCACCATTGTCATAAAAATAAATCGAGCTAACAAGCTGTGACAACCACGCATACCGACACATCAATTCGAATTGGGGAAACGATCCTCTCCATTAAACAATACTGAGTTATTAAACATAAGGAGAGCGACTGTGTAATTTGAGTTGTGCAAATAACAATGCATGGTTTACCATTGTTATAACATAGGTAGTAACTAAATGCCAAACCCACACGCCTGTCATATGACCAAATGGGCGAGTCTGTATTCAAATTAATCGACAATACATTCAATCCACAATAACCCATAGTAAACTTGACAGGCCCGACAATCTTCTCTATAAAACTTCATACTGGAGGGCTAAGGGTTTGTTCTGTAGCCAACATAGGGAGATCAGAGCCAACTCCTTTTAATGGTGAAAAATATGAGGCCAATGGTGCATACACAGAGATAACCATGACTCATTCGTGGACATGTAACAAATCCATGATAGGGGGCTGTAAGAGTAGGTGAGGCTCTAATTCGGCCTGGCAATGTTATTTAATGCATGCAAGGTATAAAACTCATGTCTCTTTAGTTAAACAACCACAACGCTGAGGTGAAGATAGGCCGAGAAAGAACAACACAACTGACTGCGCGACCCTTGGCGGTGAAAACAACCCAATGCCCAAATGTACAATGCGCGATGACACAAGCACTTTCATTACACCCCATAAAATCCCACATCAATACAAAAGCATGAAGATAGACAACCGAGGCCAACAAGGTTCGTCCAACTAAACCAACAAGGATAAAAAATATATTTTGTAACTGCCAATGCCCAGGATAACCAGTAGCAATATGACTTCAACATCATTGCAGAGAAAAACATCAATGTTTCATTTCACAATCACAAATTTATATAGTTGCAATACTTAAGGAAGGCACAAACCAATACACCTGAGCCAACATCCATTTCATAACTAGAGAAGACTCATGAAGGGTAAAAAAAAAGACATAACTGTAATCGAACACCTTAAAACGCGAGTTGGCCGAGCGGTTTCTCTCTGCTAAGAAATTAGAGCATAACCACAACAACAATGTTTGAACAATAACCTGACTAGGGTGGAGTCCAACGACATGAGTAAAGGTGATGTGCAGTAAATGCACATCACCTCCACACTTCAAGTTCATTCAATTCTTAGTACACATTAGCTACTAACCAAACAAATCATCCAATTTGAACCATGCATCGATACCAACAACCTTTAATTTTCAAGAGCACCACTCATATCACATATTACCATCTCCACTATACAGAAATGCATGTCAACTATGTTCTATACAACCTCGATAAATCGCATGAATATCATATGTTAGCTAGGATTTTACACAATATTTTCAATGAATATAGTATAGCATGTTAGCATAGGATAGTTCCTTCTTTTAATTTCCTTTCATTTTTTGTTACTAACATATGTCTGTTGCAGGTGTCACAAGTAATAGACAACAATGATAACCATGAAAAACTTTGGTATAAAACTTGATCTTGGAACATCAAGGGAACCATGTATAATATGCCTGATCCATTATCTAATAAAACAAGATATCGTCAACCATGAAAGTAGTGTCGAACAGTAACATAACATCAAATAAGCACCAGACTTGATATTCAATCTACAAGGGGGTCCCACCTACTATTATTATTTAGCTTTCATATTAATAGGCTTTTAGCAAAACTTTACGGGAAAAACTTTGTTGCAAATTTAATTGTCAACAAACTGGCAACTCCATAGGGAAATTTGTTTTCAACGGATTTAGAACTCATAACTCATGGTTTTGCAGACCAAGAACAATAATTTTGGAAGATGTAACCAGAATAATTATGCAATAGGGGGAAGTGAGCGGATTTAATGGACAAATGACCAGGAATTTGGGAATAACTCATGAAAAATGTTAAGTATGAGGGGGGTTATCTCTATATTCATAATCGTTCAACCAGAATTGACTCTTAACTCGAGGAGAAAAAAATTAAACGCTCTGCTCTTTTATTTTCAAATGGATGAAGAAATGGGAAGAAGAAGCGGGAGATAACCAATCTCTTTATAAGACAACAGTGAAAGTAGACAACAAATTCAAATGTGTCCTTAGGGAAAACATCATGACAAACGTGTAAGCTTGATTGTTATTGACTAACAATATCTCGCAAGAGTGCCACTGTGACATAACTGATCCAACATCATATTTTTGACTAAACTAAAAAATGACAAAATCGAAATCCAGTAGAATAAAATTGCAGAAATAAAGTGACAGAAAGGTAAAACAATAGGAAATGCTTAAAACATAAAAAAAGTAAATCAACTATTGTAAGAAGGAAAAGAAAAAATAGAGAAAACTAAAACATAGCTATATTACTAAAATACAAAAAATCTAGACAACGTTAGAGCTTTTCAAGTTGGTTCCACGTAATGCTTTAGGTGAGAACCGTTAGGGATGTAGGAAAACAATCACTCCTGTAAGTCTTTTAGAATGTAAGAATTGGTACCTAAGACAAAAACGATCTTTAAAGGACCTAGCCACATTTTCTGAAATTTTGAATGTCTTCCCTTATCAACGTGAGCTGAATCCCATAGAAAGACATTTTCATTTACCTTGAACTTGATAGTATTGACACTCTTGTTGAAATACTGCTTAACAATTTGTTGTCTCCTTTTAATATTATCCAAGGCATAAATCCTTTGTTCTTCCAAATCTATTAGTGCATTTACTCTTTGTGAAACATTTGAAGAATTTAACTCTTTGATCTATAGCATCAACCTTAAGGAAGAAAGTTCCAACTCTGTTGGAAAGAGGGCTTCTTGACCATAAACAAGCTGAAAATGAGTACAACTAGTGCTTACCTTGGCGATAGTTCAATCTTACCAGAGGGCATAGGTGAGGAGAGTATGCCACTGACGAGGCTTATCTTTGATGAGCCTTTTGATGATTCTTACCAGATTTTTGTTGGTAGATTCGGCCTACCCGTTTCCTTGGGTGTAATAAGATGATGGGGTGAAATTTTTAACCCCCAACTTGGCCAAAAATTGAGCAAGCTTAGCAGAAATGAAAGTGGGGCCATTGTCTGTAATAATTTCTAACAGAAGACCAAATCTGGAAAAAATATTATTTTCAAGGAAATAAATTACATGTTCGTCTGTGGAATGCTTAAGTGGGACAACTTCTGCCCATTTTGTAAAATAGTCTGTGGCCATCAAAATAAAAACTTGTTCGGCTGAAGAAGGGGGATTAATAGGACCAATAAAATCTAATCCCCAAATTGAAAAAGGAAAGTCTGGTAGGACAGGTTGTAATGGCATGGCTGAAAGACGTTCTTTCCCAGCAAATTTTTGGCACTTGTCACAAGACCTCGAAAAAACACAAGAGTCGTGAAAGATTGAAGGCCAAT
Source organism: Picea engelmannii (assembly GCA_009831015.1). Classification (NCBI taxonomy): domain Eukaryota; kingdom Viridiplantae; phylum Streptophyta; class Pinopsida; order Pinales; family Pinaceae; genus Picea; species Picea engelmannii. The sequence goes on along the minus strand of ML795607.1, from coordinate 477,834 downwards.
AGTATCCTTTTCTAATAATTTTGAATTCAATAGTTTTAGTAGAAAAATGACCTCCTACATGAATGACAGAATTTGATGAACCATGACCTTCTTGTAACAATTTCTGTGCGTCTTCATTGTTTACACATCGAAGAAATACACCATCAGCAGATCTTCGAAATAAAAGGTCTCTTATAATGACATATTTTGCAGATTCAAGACAGAGTCTTCTCCTTTGATGAGTGTCCAAGTTGTCTGGACATCTTTGGTTCTGTAAATAATAAAACAAATTCTTGTACCAAGGATGTTTAGACACAAGGAGGATCTGATCGTTAATGTAAAAGAGGGCTGAGAGGGAACTATCTTCTTCATCAATTTCTTCACCATTCTCAGCATGCTGAGCCAAGTGAAGGGCTAGGTCACGTCCCTTGATAGTGGTAGAAGTTATGATGTTCAAATAATGCTCCTAGATCTTGGCAAGCCAATGTGCAAGTTTTCCTGAAAGATAAGTTTGTGAGAGAAAAAACTTGACAGCAGGTAAAGGGACCTTTACCAACATATGTTTACCTAAGATGTAATGTCGAAACTTTTCAACAACCTTAACAAGAGTGAAAGCATGTTTCTTAATAAAATAATATTTAAATTCATCATCAGACAAACTTTGACTCATGTACGCCACTAGTTTTTCATTCCCTTGGTCATCATTTTGCATAAGGACAACATAAACTGCCTCCTCAGTAGCATTAGTATATATCGTGAATTCCTTCTCAAAATACAGCTTCACCAAAACCAATGAAGAATTGATTTCTTTCTTAATCCCTTCAAAATCATTTTTGACATCGTCTGTCCAAGAAAAAGAATGATCTTGTTTAAGCAGATTATGAATTGGTTTGACCATCACAGCAAAATCTGGGACAAACCTACGGAAAAAGTTAATAACCCCCATAAAAGCTTGAACTTATTTCTTGGAGGTAGGAGCAGGAATATTAAGGATAACAACAATCCTTTCAGGATCAATGCTTATGCCTGAATAAGAGACGATGTGTCCCAGGAGTTTGCCCTCGGTAACACCGAAAATGGGCTTGGAAGGATTTAGAGAAATGCAAAATTTCCTACATCGCATGAGGACTTTTCTCAAATGACCGAAATGATTTGATCGGATTTTAGAGTATATTGTTAAATCATCGAGGTAGATCTAAATGATCTTATTGATAAAATCATCAAAAGCTAATCACATAGCTCTTTGAAATGTGGCACCTGCATTAGATAAACCAAAAGGAATACGTTCATAAGCGAAGGTACCCCAACAAGTAATAAAGGTGGTTTTATATTTATCTGCCCTTTTTACCTTGATTTGATTGTAACTAGAAAAACCATCAAGTAAGGACAACATTTGTGACCCTACAACTTGCTGCAAAATCATTTCCATGTTAGGAAGAGGGAAGTTATCTTTTATGCTAGCTCGGTTTAATGCATGAAAATCAATGCACAATCTGATCTGACCAGTGTTTTTCCGAACGGGGACTATATTTGAGACCCATTCATAATATTTTACCGAAAAGATGATTCCAGCCTTCAAACATTTTCCCAACTCCTTTCGAATAGTTGCTTCTAGCACAAGGTTGATAGGTATTTGTTTTTTCCTAACTGGTTTTACGCCTTCTTGAATGGGGATGGCATGCAGTATAAGACCAGGATCAAAACCATGAAGATCCTCATAAGACCAAGAAAAAACATCTTGAAATTCACCAAGCAACTTGGAAAACTTCTCCTTTTGTTCATCTGAACATTTGGCACCTATTTTGATGTTCTTTGGAGTCTCGGGTGTCCCAATGTTCAAGGAGATGGTTTCACCCACCTTCCTTTTCGACTCTTCTTCTTTTTGTTTCTCCTTGTTGCCTACATCACTTGACAAAAATGAACTCTCTAGAGGAGTCAAGTCTTTAGGAATCTTGTTATCTTCTATGGATATAATTTCCTTAGGTTTAAAAGGTTCATTTTGAATAAAAGAACAAATGCTCTCATCGTTAGGGAAGACCTGCCAAGATTCTCTATTGTTGGGAATATGCAGACGATATAGGGATTGAAAGGTACAATCGGGTCTATGTGGCAGAAGTTGTCGATTAGGGGAGGTTGCAAAAACTGCTAACTGATCAACCATTGAGTTTAACTCCCTTTTAACATGGGTGATGTTGAAAGATAAAAGGTTTGAGATAAGTGCCCAAATGATTTGGGTGTATTGTTTCATCAACTTGTTGCTAAGAGAGTAAATTTTACGCACAAGATTCACAACAAGCTCGGGATCCCCAAAAACTGAAAGGTGACCACAACCAAGATTATAAGCATTTTCAATGCCTAATAACAAGGCTTTGAATTCAGTTAGTGCAAGCGAACTCCAACCGGTAAGAAAAGTTTTGTATTTTTCCTACAGGAGAAATCAAGATAATGCCAGCTCTGTTACCTTCATTTGAGCATGAACCATCAAAGTGCACGTGCCATATTCCATCATCTAAATTGATTTGTTCCATGGGAATGCTATCTTCCTCGGAAAAGATGGAATACACTCCTAAGTCCTCTTCGATATAGTTTACGTTAGGCCGTGGGACACTCTCTATGTAGGGTGATATCCTTCCTTCTCTAAGGACTATAATGTTTTTTTTTGTTCCGAGGAACAGATAAATGTGTTTCATTGAGTGAGAGGCATCCACCTGTTGAGGGTTTCCAATCTCTTCCTAAGATGATTGAGTAATTTCTTACTAGCATATCGATTACCTGAATATTGAGGGTCGTCCTTATTTCAGGACTAGCACACAAAACTAAGTTCACATCTTTAATCTCACCTATGGTATTTTGTTGTAGACTATTATAAGAGAGCATGCTTTTGGAATTTTCATCTGTACAAGACAAGCCTAGCTCTTCCATAATAATCTTCGACATCACACTTGGGCTTGAACCACCATCAATGAGGCAACAATGGGTAATTTTATCCATGATCTTTACAGAAATATAAAAGGGGGATTTTTTCCAAGGTATCTAAAGTTATGTACACCTATTTTATTTACAGAAGAATCCTCTGAGCTTACCTCTTCGGAAAGGTTGTCTACAACGAAATATTTTCCTTCCATAAATTGTTTCAGATGCATCTGTTGTTTAGGGACGACAACCATGTCTAGGAGGTTTGCATCTACTTTGATGTTGGCCAATTGATTCAAGATATTTTATTTGGAAGAGGGGAGAGGGGGAGTGATTCCTTGACTCTTAGGAAACTTAGGAACTTGGAGCGTAGAAGCAGTTGAGGATAAGCTCGGGCTAGAAGAACTATGGGGAGGATCAAATTTTCCCTTGGGAGCATAAGCCTTGTTCCTAGTGTTGATGACCATGACATCCTATGGCTCTGCAAAATATAGGAAAACGATAGTAGCTTCTGGTATTTTTCCAAAGATTTTATCTCTGACACTCTTCTTTACCTCACATGTGGTTTCTTCTTGGTGTTCCTCGCAAAAGTTACACCAACTTCGAGGAAGGATAGATTTAGGCTGAAAATTGTTTTCAACCAGATTTCTAAAGGGGGGTATAGAAGAGGATGAAGCTCAAGGTGTGACAGGGAAGACATTACCCTTCCACTCAAACGTTATCATACGATTGTTCATATCCTGTACTAGATGTGAGAGAGCAAACATGTATGTCTGTCTAACTGATTCTCCCTAGGGAAGACTAGTTCTTTCAAGCTGTTCTTTATAATATGAGAAAGTATGCAGAGAAGAACCGAGATTATCAATGGCCTTTTCTTCAAGCCTATGACGGTAGGGGGAAAGCAATGCATTGTAGTAATGAATGAAAGCGGCTTGGTTTTGAGGGTGGATAAGTTTAGGGATTTGATTGTACAACTTTGTGAAATGCAAGATGAAAGACTTGATGGTCTCGCCATCCTTATAGGTGACATTATTGTATTCCTTCAACTTCTCGACGGGGCTTTTGGATTGCCCATAAGTGGAACAGAACCAATAGATTAACTCCTCCCAAGTAGACAGGATCTTAGGGGGAAGATCAAAGAAATTGGTCACAACCTTTCCTTCCAAGGAATTGACGAACAAGCACATGCAAGTGTCATTGTTGTTAGCCCCTATGTTATGACAAGCATTAGAAGATTCCACCAGGTGTTCGTTTGTAATGACAGTGTTATTTCCTGAAAACTTAGAAAAATTATCTTTAAACTTCAGAAGTGGATGAGTAGCAGGTGCCAGGTTAAGAGGAGAGGACACATGGCACAGTGTGGTTGTGGCGTCTTCTTTGAATTGAAAAAGCCCATACTTTTTGATGACTTTGGTGGGGTTTGTAGTGGATTGGACAAGGATATGGTGGCTATATAAGTTACCAATCACTGATGACAATGAATATTGGGAAGATGGAGCACTTCCAGTGCCACCAAAGCCACCACTAGAATCAGACTAGATGTCATCTTGTGGATGATAGATGAGGGAAGGAAATATGAGATGGATGAATCAGATAAAATTCTCCTTAGAGAACTTTGTTGGGAAGATAACACAACATTTCTTCTTCCTATTTCAACAATAGGATTGATTTCAGGTGACAAGCCTCTTCTTATTCTAGAAGCACGAGAGTCTAAAGACATGAAAGAAAGGCTAGAACTTGAAGAAACAAAGGGTTACTTCTATTTTCTAGGTTTTCTACGTCTAGCCTCTAATTGTTCTTGAGCACTAATATCTCATTCAATTTCTGCCCAAGAATGGTTAAGCTCAACACAGGTGTTGGCAGTGTCTAGAATGGTGTTAAACATGTTCAAAGCAATGATGGTCTAGTCTTGGAGACTGGGCTCAAGATTGGGCTGCCTCGCAACAAGAACAATCATTAATAGAAAAATAGTCAAAGAATCAATATCAAAAAAAGAAAGATGTATCGATGAGAATCGAGTATAAAAATTAATCAGAGAGATATTAAAGATCTCCCGAGTACGGTCGCCAAATAAATGTTGAGGAAAAGATATGAAATAATCTTACTCAATCATTTTCAGACTCTGCTTGGCTAGAGAAAAGTAGACGGGAATATCAACCTATGTTTATAGCCAACAAAAATAACATCCTAACTCACAAGTATTGATTATGAGTGCTTAGGCTAATCTTTTATCAACAAAAAGCTTGCTGGAAATTCAATTTTTATGTAATTTTAAGAACATATCAGTTGCTGAAATAAATGTAAAGATAGAAGTAAAGTCACCAAGATGATAATCAAGAAAGATGAGACATAAAGAAATCCATTATTTCATTCAAATTCACCAAAGAGTCATTTTCTTTACAAAATCTCATGCGTTAATTTTGGACCAAAGTCAAACTTAGACATCCCCGATGGAACACACAAAAGGACCTTTGAAAGAAAACCAAAATAGAACTCTAAAAGATGCATCGGCTTGCCACAGATTGCTTCCCACTCGACTCTGCACAATAGCCTTTGTCAGTCATGAAAATTAATTCACAAACAGACAAGTCTACACAAAATATCAAATATAGATCAACACCTTTGAAAAACAAGTGTTTGGATGATGTGATTCAGCCCTGAATATTGTTGTCTACAATAAGACCCTACTATCATAAAAGAAAATTAGGCTTGTGATGAATAATGAATGAATGAAAATTGAACTATCTCAACATAAAATCAAAGATCAAACCTTAGTATGCTTATGCTTCTATCCTCCTCCTATTCCTCCCTTTCCTTTTTCCTTTAAACACATTAGAATTGGTTGAAGTAGTTGAACCAACTCATTAGTTAAGTTAATTAAAAGACTAAACTAACTTTAGTTAGGGATAAGAGTAATAACCATAATAAGGGATATAAATAAATAATAACTAGTAGGTGGGACCCCTTATGACTCCCATTAGCTTATGTTAATCATAAAATAATTATTAGTTAAGCAAATCACACCTCCTTGTGACTCCCATCCACATATTCACATTTGTTAATTTATCTCATGATATTTTGAATTATTTAAAAAAAAACATTACTCATATATCCACAATAAAAGATACTTTCCAAACATTGCTGAAGTCAACTGTCACCAATAATAGATAAAATAAAACTCAAAATCCATATTTTTCAGTTGTGAGGCCATCTTTCCTTTGTTGATGCTATCACCTTTTAGTCCTTCTCTTTGATAGAGGCGTAATAGGCCTCTGTTTTTAGCCTTTTGTTTGAATATCTCATCCATGCATGTGTGATTGATTAGCAAATTATCTTTTAATTAACCATACATGAAAAATCTTTTAAAATATGAAATGGATTTTGGCTTAGCAATATATCAGACTCATGCAATCCAATCCATACAAATTGTTAATCAATGAGCAAGGGGTGAAAAAGGGTTCTGGGATATGTGAGGGGTTTGTATTGAGTGAAACATGATATAATGAGGGGTGAAAGAACATGGTTACTGCTCAATGATAACACCAACCAATTGTGAAGCAAACGAATAAAACATCGTTGTAATCCAAACAAGACATTGCCACTTTCAACTGATTTAACACCGAAATTCTCTTGACTGCAATCAATCTTATAACAGGGAGTTAAAAAATGAATATGGGAAGGTGAAGGGATTTGTAATTAGCGGAAAATGAAAAAATGGAAGGGAAAAAGAGTGATTATTGTTCATAAAATTAATTAAGTGATCCATAAAACATTATGTGAAAGGAGATGTACTAACCAACGATCATTGTGACCAAATAACAATTACTATGCATTTAATTAGTTCAATGTTCATAATCAAATGTCCAACACAGTACCATCACAAGACAATATGCATTCCACACAATCTGTAAAGGAGTTTTGTTCCTTTCATTTATATACTTTTCATCTTATAACAGTTTTCAAACAGTAACCATTCCCACTCTATTAACCATCAAAGTCAACCACTGCCCATACATTACTTCAATCAACAAATATACTCAAAGTCATGTTTCCAAAATTAACAATGAAGTCACACTATCACTACAATCGGGCCTGTCATTTAAATGCAGTGATATTCGTTAAACATATATAGGGGCAGTGAACCCAATAATTCATATTAAATTTCAAAACTTGAATGACATTTAAACAAACAGACAACAACCACCATTCCAACACAAGCTATGCACCAAATAATTCAATCATGCAAGTGTAACTCTGTCACTGTACAAGCCCAATTCATTGTGACTCTAAAAGATGGGCCATCCATCCAACACAACGAGGTATCAACAACATTCCTGTCTCAACAAATGATCGGACTGCAACAAAAAACATGCTTAAAACTCTATGGGTACCCCTGAGTGTGAAACCCAAGATATCCATATTATACACAGTGCGCAGCCACCAAAACACCATGATGCAACATATCCATTTTACAAAACCATCTTGTTGAGCCAACAATCTAATATAGTATTTCTTTGATTTAGTTATTGTAATCAACTATGCTTTGTACAACTCGGCGTATACAATTAGACAATCATAAGCATTCTGTGGATGTAGTTCATGCAGTCATCCTGGTTGCAATAACCATTAGGCCCCTAAAGAAACTAGCAGTTACAATGACCATTATTTCATTATGTAGAAACACCACACACACAACACGATATGCGTGAGCAACATCAAGCAATTGTAACCAATGCCATCTAAAAATCCAAATAATCCTTACTGAAAAAATACTAGTGACTGTGTATCAACCAACCAATTCACCACTGTTGTAAAAATCAATCGAACTAACAAGTTGTGACAACCATGCATACCCATGCATCAATTCGAATTGGGGCAACGACCCTCTCCATTAAATAATACTGAGTTATTAAACATAAGGAGAGCGACTGTGTAATTTGAGTTGTGAAAATAAAAATGTAGGGTTTACCATTGTTATAACAAAGGCAATAACTAAATTCCAAACCCACACGACTATCATATGACCAACTGGGCGAGTCTGTATTCAAATTAATCGACAATACATTCAATCCACAATAACCCATAGAAAACTTGACATGCCCGACAATATTCTCTATAAAACTTTAGATTGGAGGGCTAACGGTTTGTAATTTTCTAGCCAACATAGGGAGAACAAAGCCAACTCCTTGTAATAGTGAAAACTCTGAGGCCAATGGTGCATACACAGAGAAAACCATGACTCATTCGTGGACAGGTAACAAATCCATGACAGGGGGCCGTATGTTGGTTGTGGAGCCTGATTATCTTCTTGATTTAGAGGTCTTTTACTTTCAGCCGTGTTCATACCCCATGAAGTATTTACACCCCAGAAGTATGTACACTCTTCCATGCAGGGGAGTGCAGAGGGGGGGTACCCCCTCTGCGGGGTCCAGGGGGGCTATCCCCCTAGCTGGGGGGTTTGGGGGTGAAGCCCCCGAAGCAAAAATTGCCTTGTAAAAGTATATTGTAATTTCATTGTAAATCTGGACCGTTCATTATAAGGTCGCAGAT
>ML795607.1:420825-469292 GCA_009831015.1 Picea engelmannii | reverse complement strand
CAGAGGCTAGTAAAGAGATGATTTGGTTACAAAGGTTTATGGAGGAATTGGGAAAGAAGCAGGAGAACAACAGGTTGTACTGTGACAGTCAGAGTGCCATTCACCTTGCAAAGAACTCAACCTTCCATTCGAATACTAAGCATTTACAGTTGAGGTACCACTTCATACGATCCACCTTGGAAGATGGACAATTGAAGCTGGAAAAGATACACACTAGCCATAATACTACAGACATGTTAACAAAGGGAGTAACCAGGGAGAAACTGAGTTCTTGCTCAGTTTCAGTTGGTCTTCAAGAATGAAGATGAAGATGAGAAATTTGCCATGTCCAAGAAGGTTCAGAGTCCAGCATATACAACAATGGTGGAGTTGATGAGATTAGTCTCCAAGTGGGAGATTATTGGTCATGGAGCCTGATTATCTTCCTGATTTAGAGGTCTTTTACTTTCATCTATGTTTATACCCCATGAAGTATTTACACCCCAGAAGTATGTACACTCTTCCACGCGGGGGAGTGCAGAGGGGGGGTACCCCCTTTGCGGGGTACGGGGGGACTATCCCCCCGGCTAGGGGGTTTGGGGGCAAGAGGGCCACCAGCGGGGGTTCGGGGGCGAAGACCTCGAAACAAAAATTGCCTTGTAAAAGTATATTGTAATTTCATTGTAAATCTGGACTGTTCATTATAAGGTCACAGATCTAACGATAGAGATTATGTTAGGGTTTTTTTTCCCCAGAAGGCAACCCTCTTTTATGAGGGAAATGTATTGCAGCTATGCATGTTGGTGAGTATTGTATTCTGAGAAAGGAGACTGTGAGAGAAAGAAGAGGAAGTTACAACAGGTTTTACTGTAGGTTGTATCCCTTCATTTTGATGGATAATAATAAAGAGAGGACCTGGCAATTTCTCTGGTGGACGTAGCCCACACTGGGTGAACCACGTAAATCTGTGTCTCTCTTGTATTGTGTATCTTCTGTGTTTTATTTCCGCATTTGTTTTATTTTATTGCTTCGCGGTCCTGTTTTTCTAACACCGTAATAGTAGGTGAGGCTCTAATTCAGCATGTAAATGTTATTTAATGCACACAGGGTATAACCCTTGTGTCTCTTTAGTCAAACAACCACAACACTAAGGTGAAGACAAGTCGAGAAAGAACAACATAACTTATTGCCTGACCCTTGGCGGTGAAAACAACCCAATGCCCAAATGTACAATGTGCGGTGACACAAGCGCTTTCATTAAACCCCATAAAATCCCACAACAATACGAAAGCATGAAGATAGCCAACCGAGGCCAACAAAGACCATCCAACTAAAACAACAAGGATAAAAGAGATATTTTGTGACATCCAACACCCAGGATAACCAACAACACTATGACTTCAACATCATTGTAGAGAAAACCATGAACGTTTCATTTCACAATCTCAATTTTATACAGTTGCAATACTTAAGGAAGGCACGAACTAATACACCTAAGCCAACATCCATTTCATAACTAGAGCAGACTCATGAAGGGTAAAAAAAAAGACATACCTGTAATCGAACACCTTAAAATGCCTTGCCTTTTCATGCCATGAACTCACTTTCCATGCCATGACATTCCTTTCCATACCTTCACTTTTCATGCCTTTACTTGTCATGCTTTCACTTGGCTTGCCTTGCCATGCCTTGCCATTCCTTGACTTAACTTGTCATGCCTTTCCATTCCTTTCCATGCCATTACATGCCTTTACATTACTTTCCATGCCATTACATGCCTTTCCATGCCTTCACTTGCCATGTCTTGTCATGCCATGCCATTCCTTCACTTTCCTTGCCATGCCTTATCTTGCCTTTCCATTCCATGCCTTGCCTTGCCTTTCCTTCACTTTCATTTCTATGTGTTACCTTTCCATGCCTTTCAATGCCATGCCTCCACTTGCATGTCCTTGCCTTTCCTTGTCATGCCTTTCCATTCCTTGCATTTCCATGCCTTGCCATTCCTTGCCTTCACTTGCCATGCCTTTCCATTCCTTGCCTTCACTTTCCATGCCTTGCCTTGCCTTTCCTTCACTTTCCTTGCCTTGCCTTGCCTTTCCTTCACTTTCCTTGCCATGCCTTCACTTGCCTTGTCATGCCTTGTCTTGTCATGCCATGCCATGTGATGCCATTCCTTTTCATGCCATGCCATGTCTTCACTTGCCATGCCTTGCCTTTCCTTGCCTTCACTTTCCTTTCCATGCCTTTCCTTGCCATGCCTTCACTTGCCATGCCATGCCATGTTGAAACATACAAAATATATAAATATTAAGTGATAATAATCATAAATAGTTATTAATTGTATAAGGGATGCATCCTTTCATGTATGGTCACCATATGTGCTTTTAGGTTCTCTATATATTTGACACTCTCATTGTACATCTATTCATCATATATTATCTATTTTATCTCATTATATACATTCTTATTCAATATATTTTATTGTCAAGTATGGATTACAGTTATTTATTCCGTTTATGATGGATGACAATTATTTATTCCATTTATGATGGATTTTCGTTGTAAGAACCAGATTGGTTCTTTGCATTGGTATTAGAGCTCTGTTTTTTATCCTAGCCATTGGTCATACAGGCTTGTAGCCTCATACAAAAAAAAATTCAGAGTTTCTCTAATTTATCGAGGTCTTTGACCACGTGAGGGAATTTTTCCATTAAAAAAAAAACAACATAAAAAAATTACCATTGAAGAATAATCTTTCAGTTGCAAGAAATTATAAGTTATTACCAGATATCAAGAAGAAGGAAAAAATATATAAAGGAAAAAAAAAAGGTAGAATAAAAAATAAAGAAAGAAAAGATAGTTTAAAAAAAAAAATTCCAAAGAAGAAGGAAGAATTTAAAAAAAAAAGAAGAAGTGAAAAGTGTATTGTTTTAAAAGTGGTTCTTGAAATTCATACATTTATCATTTATTAAAAAAACAAGAAGTGAACTATGACATCTACGAAGAAAACAGTTTCGGAAAAATGTCCCTATTACTCAAAGGAGGAAGAGTATGAAAGAGGCCTTATGAATGGAACTCTCCCTTGTCCATATTGTTAAAAGATTTTTACTTTAGTAGAAAATCAAGGTGACACACATTGGGAATTGAAAATAAAAGTATTAGAGAACCAAATAATTCATTATCAACAACACACCAAAAATTTACAATTTCAAGTTGGGTTGGAGCAAATGCTAAAAAACCAAAAAGAGAGACGAAAACAAAATATTGAGGGAAAATTACTGGAAAAAGACAAAGACATTTCTTACTTAAAAAATCGTAACCAAAATTTATTGGTACAAATAAACGAAGCAAAAGATAAGAAGCAAAGGTACCAAAAGTCAGAACAAGCTAATCACGATCTCATTAAGAAATTAACAGAGAAATATGAAGAGAATTGTCATTTAAAGAACCATAATCAAAGCTTGGTTGAAAAAATCAAGAAGTTAAATAAAGAGAAGAAATTATCCGAAAAGATGAAGAAATCTCTTTTACAAGAATCCTTAATCATCAATTGCTTGCACAAATTAAAAGTTTAAAGAATGAAATAACGAAAAAATTGGAATCAAAAAATGAGAACAACAAATCAGGAAATAAGGAAGAACATTTATGTTTAAGGCGGAATAATCAATAATTACTTACCCAAATTAAAAATATAAAGCATGATAAGAAGTATTTACAAGAAGAGTTAGATCACAAAGAAACAATGACTAAATTAGTTGAAATAGAGACACTTCTAGTTCAAAAAATCCAAAACTTAGAGAAATAAACAAACACTAATCCAATTGAATTACCAAAAACATAAAAAGTTGAAAAAATATCCAATAAACAATATTCATAAGAGATTTGGGTGCCTTATCGTCATCCAAATCACAACAGTCGTTACGACCAACAACAAGGTCAAGATGAATCTAAACAATGTTTTTCTTACCAACAACTAAACTACAACATTGAAAAAGAAAGAAGACAAAATCAACAACTTCTATGGAAGCCTAAAATAAGAAAGCATATATGAACAACCAATCATCAAACAATTCCAATGAAAGTAGATTTGGGATGGATCACTTCCAAAATGATGCAACATATTACTTCAGGAATTCAAAAATTATATCGTTTTGTTTCTTCAAGTGTCACACTTACAAAACAAAAGATCATGATAAGTCAGTTCAAGTTAGAACAAGAGATAGGTCCTTCTCTAACCATGCTTTGAGGACAACACATTTTTAAGGGGAAGGCAATGTAACATACAAAATATATAAATATTAAGTGATAATAATAATAAATAATGATAATAATAAATAGTTATTAATTGTATAAGGGATGCATCCTTTCATGGATGGTCACCATATGTGCCTTTAGGTTCTCTATATATTTAGCACTCTCATTGTACATCTATTTATCATATATTATCTATTTTATCTCATTATATACATTCTTATTCAATATATTTTCTTGTCTAGTATGGATTACAATTATTTATTCCATTTATGATGGATGTATGTTGTAAGACCCAGATTGGTTCTTTGCACATGCTTTGCCATGCCTTCGCTTTCCATGCCTTCACTTTCCATGCCATCACTTGACATGCCATGTCTAGCCTAACAAGTTGTTAAATTTTCAAACATATGTAATAAACACTGTGAAAAACCCTAGTGTCGGAGGGACATGTGGCTAATTTGGTCTGGGGGAATAAAATACAAATCGAGCAGCATAATGGAGATATGTAAGCTCATGCAAGACTTTTTGGCCAAGGCCCACGTGACTACACTACCCAAAAATGCTCGACATAGTGTTCTTGAAAATCGACCTCCTCTTTAGAAATTGCACTATGCCTCATTGAGAAAAACCCTAGTGCCGAAGATACTCCAACAAACAAATTTTCAGTCGATGAAATGATAGTGAAGGGCCCACTAACTGGAACCCAGTAATCTGTATCCAATGCAATTGACGGTTCTTCCATTCGAGTCCTGTTTTGATTTTTATCGCGAGTTACAACTCACCTCCTCAAGCCATTCAGGGACATGTGGCCAATTTGATCCGGGGGCATAAAATCCAAACCAAGCAGCATAACGAAGTTTAGTAAGCTCCACTAAATCTGTTTGGCCAAGGCCCAGATGACTACACTACCCTTAAATTCTCGACACAATGTTCTTGGAAATTAATCTCCTCTTCAGAAATTGCACTTTGCCTCATTGAGAAAAACCCTAGTATCAGAGATACTCCAACAAACAATATTTCGATCAATGGAATGATAGTGGAGGGGCTCCACTAGTTGAAACATGGTGTTCCAGATCCAATGAAACTGACGGTCCATCCATTCAAGTCCCAATTTGATTTTTATCGCGATTTGCAACTTGCCTCCTCAAACCATTCAGGGACATGTGGCCAATTTGGTCTAGGGGCATAAAATCCAAACAAGCAGCATGAAGGAGTTTTGTAAGCTCCTGCAAGTCTGTTTGGCCAAGGCCCATGCAAATACTCTACCCATAAAATCCTCACACGGTGTTCTTGAAAATCGACCTCCTCTTCATAAATTGCACTATGCCTCATTGAGAAAAACCCTAGTGCCGAAGATACTACAAAAAACTGATTTTCAGTCGATGAAATGATAGCACAGGGACCCCACTAGCTGAAACCCAATGCTCTAGATCCAATGCAACTAATAATTAATCCATCAGAGTCTCAGTTTGATTTTTATCGAGAGTTGCAACTCGTCTCCTCAAGCCATTCAAGGACATGTGGCCAATTTGGTCTGGGGGCATAAAATCCAAACCAAGTAGCATGACAGAGTTTTGTAAGCTCCCACAAGTTTGTTTGGCCAAGGCCCACGTGACTACACTACCCACAAAATCCCGATATAGTGTTCTTGAAAATCGATCTCCTCTTTAGAAATGGCACTATGCCTCATTGAGAAAAAAACCTAGTCCCATAAATACTCCAACAAACATTGTTTTTGTTGATAGAATGATAGCGGAGGGGCCCCAATAGCTAAAAATCGATGCTCTTGATCCAATGCAACTGAAGGTTCATCCATATGAGTCCCAATTTGAGTTTGATCGTGAGTTGCAACTCACCTCCTCAAGTCATTCAGGGACATGTGGCCAATTTCGTCCAGAGGCATAAAATCCAAACCGAGTAGCATAACAGAGTTTTGTAAGCTCCCACAAGTATTTTTGGCCAAGGCCCACACGACTACACTACCCAAAAACACCCAACACAGTTTTCTTGAAAATCAACCTTCTCTTCAGAAATTGTACTATGCCTCATTGAGAAAAACCCTAGTGCCAAAGATACTCCAACAAACGATTTTTCGGTTGACAGAATGATAGCGAAGGGGCCCCACTAGCTGAAACCCAGTGCTCCAGATACAATTCAACTAATGATTCGTCCATCCGAGCCTCAGTTTGAGTTTTATCGTGAGTTGCAACTCGCCTCCTCAAGCCATTTAGGGACATGTGGCCAATTTGGTCTGGGGGCATAAAATCTAAACCGAGTAGCATAATGGAGTTCCATAAGCTTCCACAAGTCTATTTGGCCAAGGCCTACACAACTACACTAACAACAATTGCTTGACACAATGTTCTTGAAAATTGAAATCCTCTTCAAAACTTGCACTATGCTTAATTGAGAAAAACACCAGTGTCGTAGATACTCCAAAAACTAGTTTTCCAGACGATGAAATGATAACATAGGGACCCCACTAGCTAAAACCCAGGGCATGTCATGGAAAATCAAGGCATGGCATGGAAAGGAATGGAAAGGCAAGGAAAGTCATGGAATGGAAATGCATGGTATGGAAAGACATGGCATGGAAAGGTAATGCATGGTATGAAAAGACATGGCTGGAAAGGTATGGTATGGAAAGTCATGGTATGACATGGCAAGGAAAGGCATGGCAAGGCATGACATGGAAATGAATGGTATGTAAAGGCATGGTATGGAAAGGCAAATCATGGAAAGTAAATGCAAGGCATGACATTTCTAGGAATGGTATGGAAAGGCATGGAATGAAAATGCATACCATACCATACCATACCATAGAAAGGCATGGAAAGGCAAGGCATGACAAGGAAAGACATGTGAAGGCAAGGCATGGCAAGGCAAGGCAATGGAAGGCATGGCATGGAAAGGCATGTAAAGGCAAGGCATGGAATGGAATGGCATGGCAAGGCAAGGCATGTCAAGGAAAGACATGGAAAGGAAAGGCATGGCAAGGCAAGGAAACCCTTGACACAACAAAGAAAGGCAATGCAAGGCATGACATGGCATGACATGGAAAGCCAAGGCATGACATGGCATGGCATGGAAAGTCATGACATGACATGGCAAGGCATGATATGGCATGGCATGGCAAGGTAAGGCATGTAAATGAAAAACTTACCCTCAATTTCCATCCTTGGTAGATGGATGTCTAGGGTTTAATTGTCATCTTTCTCCCTTGGAATACACCTTAACACCTTTTATTACATTTTTGTCATAATTTTCATCCCTTTAGGGCTTGACTTCTTGAATATTCTAGGGTTGTTATGTGCCATGACAATGATGTCTTGAATATTCTCGGGCTAATACCTCCTCGGGGCATACAAACCTAACAGATCAACATTTTTGAGTTCCGTGAGATGCTGCAAGATTGTTTAGGCCTGGACTAGGTGACCACTTTGTCCATCTACTCTCGAGGCACAATTTCATAAATTAGACCCCTTAATCCAAATGTTGCATTGTTTCTTACTGGGAGAAACCCTATATCTCTAAATCGATGAATAAAGAAACCTCTAAGGCATGGGACTCGAGAGTGAGGGGTGCTCTAGCTGAAATCATATGCCAGTAATCCAAGTGAGTCGATGGTTCTGCAATACGAGTCTCAGTTTTCATTTTATGCCCAGTTAAAAGTCGCATCC
This sequence comes from Picea engelmannii, assembly GCA_009831015.1. NCBI lineage: Eukaryota > Viridiplantae > Streptophyta > Pinopsida > Pinales > Pinaceae > Picea > Picea engelmannii. Next base: position 461,379 of record ML795607.1, on the reverse strand, counting down.
CAAACCATTTTGGGGACTCTTAGCCAATTCCTCTTTGGGGCATAAAAACCTAACGAAGTATCATTTTTGAGTTCCGTGAGATGTTGCAAGCTTGTTTAGGCATGGACTAGCTGACCACTTTGTCCATCTGCTCCCAAGGCATGGTTTCATAAATTAGACCCCTTAATCGAAATGTTGCATTGTTTCTTACTAAGAAAAAACCATGTTCTTGAAATCGATGAATAAAGAAACCTATAAGGCATGGTGTTAGCACTAGAAGTTACCCTTAGACGGCTAGAAGGATAATCCCAGTACCCATTTGAATACGAATAATAAAATCAGGTTTATGCTTAGGTGGATCAACAAGACTTAAACAATAAAGGGAGAGAGAAACAAATTCAATGTATATCAGTGAGCTATGCCATTGGGCATGGAGTCATAAACACCCTATAGATTGAAGGAAATCAAACTGCATACCAGACCAAAGGTTATATAATGATGGAAAGAAGAATGAAGAGAAGATAACAAAAGAAAGAATAACATTCACCCAACATAAATCCTCTCTACAAAAGTTAATGAAAGGTACTTGAACAAACAACAATGATTAACAAGAAAGTCACAACATATCCTTTGTTGCTCAAGATTATATAAATCAAAGACAATCTTTGATCTTCAAAATATGCAATATATTCAAGCAAGATGAAAGACTAGAATTGGAAACAAAGAAATTAATAATCTGATAGAAACATTTCCATGAATCTTCCATGGCATAAAATAATTACAAAACATGTCCACGTGCTTACAAATAAGCATACACGGGTAAACTTCCCCTCAATCTGTTTCAAACCTTTGGACTGAACCCCTCTATCATAGAACAGTTTCCAAAATACAGACTCTCATTAACCCTCAATCTTAGGAGTTCAATATCTTCAGTTTTCTAATAATAGCAAGGAGTTACAACATAAATCTTAACCAACCCCTGATTTCCATGGTTTTGTGTAGACTAATTAATTGATGTAAATCACATCAAAGCTACATGATTAGATGGTGAAACACTTGTCCCTTTCATCCACTTGATGATTTGGAGAGGTTCATTCCAACTGGAAATTGAATGAGCACTAATCCTGGTTGATTGTGCAGTTTTGCAGTTCACTTGGTGAGAGTTCGCTGCAAAAAACTCTGTCTTCAGAAGTTTCACAGTGTGGAAAGATTCACTGTGAAATATTTGTATCCACCCTTTGCCTCTTTGATACTGAAACAAAATTCTTATTGAATAATTGATGATCATGACACTTGTAGGCTAGTTAATAGCATTTGGGTGCTCCTCCATCTGACATCATAATGTTCCCATAACAATATTGAACAATTGCTCACTCTTCTTTGATAAGCATAACAACTGGGTGTTATTTTTATGTTGCATAGAATTTAGGTCGAATCCTCAACATTCACTACTGGTAATCCACATGGCTCACTGGAGTCTCCCTTTGGCACTTTGTGAATGCACGTAGCCTCAATGCTTTGGCTCTACACATAAATTTTGCTCATTAACGGTTGACATATGGTAGGTTCTTTCTAGTTCACATTTTGACATTTCCATATTTGGTGATTTGGTTGGATATGAAAATTTGGAAGGGTGCTTGTTGTTAAGAAGATACTACATGCACATGACACATGATCCCACATGCGTAAGAAATTAATGTTTTTCTCATTTTATAAAGACATGCATAATAAAAAACACCTGATACGTTGTGCAAAGACTTGACATGCAGATTAGACTCTTGACGCATGGGTGATGTGGTGTGACTCAAAATATAGTATTGATGACTCATGGAGATATAATCAAACGGTGAATGATGTTCTTGAAACCATTATTCTTTTTAATATGTCAACATAGGTATATGTTTGACATAAATTTGACCCAATGAACTTTTACCAATAGTTATAACATAAAGCCAAAAGGAAAAAGTTGGTATTGCAAGAGAAAATGTATAATTATTTTAAAAGTTTATTTTTTATTCTAATTGTTATCACATGAAGTTGTCAAGGGTCAATTTTCTCCTTAGGTTTTAATTTTTACCCATCACTCTTTTTTAAGTTTGTTTTAATTTTCTCTTTATGATTTTCTTAGGTTAGTTTAAACAAATAAAGGTTTAGGACTTGGTTCACATTTTGACCCACACCTATGGTTTATACCCTAGGTTCATTTTTGTGGTTTATATCCTTGAATCATCACTTGACTTGAAAACTAGAACTATCAACCCCATGAATCTACAAACTTGACAAGTCACTCCATCCATTCATATGGTTGATCCTCTCCACTCTGTCCCTTTTCCCATTAGGGAGTCAAATCAAACCTTGTCAAGTACGTTTCCAACTCACTAGGTGTTTTTGTAGCACATCTTTGTACACTCTCCCTCTTTACCATCATTCACAATTATGGAGTTGATGTCATGTATTTTATTATTTTCAGCACCCTTGTCTTCAAAAGGAATATTGTGATTTGGTCGTTTATGAAATTCTAACTGTTTACCAAATTTGAAATCCTACTCCTAGCTCGGTGTTGTTGTAACTACTAGTCCAGACAGAGTTGCGGATTATGCTACATAACTAGTTGTCCAAGGTGAATTGGATACTAAGGTGGTTTCAAACGACTCCATGCTTGCTGCAGATCAACCATTATCAATCTACGATGTCCAGGTACTCCATGAGCCATCCGAGCTCTGTTGAAGATCATTAAGGTTTTTGTCTTATCTTTTGGTAGCACCTGGCACTGCAAACTACAATTTCTCTCACCTACCAAACCCTTTACCTCTGCTACCACAAACTTCATAGCCATCCGCATATTGAAATTTTCCTCCACTCAAATCAAGTCAATTTGCTTCAAATCTTTGAATGCCCATTTATCCTCTTGGATCATGTTGTCTACACTGCGCTATAGAAACCACTGTTAAATTGCACTACATATCCCCTATTCCAGCACTACAAATTCCCTGTCAAACCAGTGCCATCTTCTATGCTCACATATCCAACATTAGCTTTTCTTATTCACTGTATCATCCTATATTTTCATCTCAAAGTTTGTTTGCAGTGAAGAGGTTAGAAGCCCTTGCCTTTTAAAATGATGATGTCATTGTAGGGTGGCCCTATGTTAGCTTAAAATTGGACAGTATAGTCTCCCTGTATATCATTTCTTAGAGGATATTTTTCCCCCATTCTTATCCATCAAACCAGTCTCTTATTAGTCCAGAAGTGAATTGGAGGAAATCCATGAAAGACTAATTAAGGATCACCTTCAAAACTCAAAGAATTTTGCCTCTGTTTGGTTTCCTTACCTTTCATAGCATTACAATACTTGGCCTCCTGATTCTATCAATGGATACACCCCAACAAAAGAAATATCACAAGGGTGGGAGTGTGGTCAAGACTGAGCCTTCTGGCATGCACCTATTTGATGTTGAGCCTATGATCATGGAGGTTTTCCAAAGGGTTGGTTGCCTATCTTTCTGCCAAAACATGCAGATTTGACACCCTAAAGTGGCAAGGGAGTTTGCTTTAAACTTTGATGGAAATAAGACCAAGGTAGGAACCCTTGATTTGGAGGTATCTAAGGACACCATTGAAGCAACCACTGAGATACCCAACACTGGTGAGAGGTGGTTCAAATCTATGACCCTTAATGCAACCTTTTCTAAGGATTTCCTCAAGCCAGATTATCAAAAAGACAATTTGTCTAAGGGAGTGCCTAGGAGCCACCTGGTTGAGTGTTTTGATAAAATGTTGAAAATTATCCAGAGGTATTTTACATGTGAGGGTAGATTCAACATGATATACCAGTATCACATTAGGCTCTTGCTACACTTCACAGGCAAGGATTTAATGAATATCCTTTTTTGTCTGTTCAGAAGTATGGGAAAGATGGTTGATAGGGTCCAAGCCAAGTCCAAGGTTGTGGACACTAGTGTTTTCCACTCCGAGTTGATCAGGATGCTTATTATGGAAGAATTGAAGAAAATAAACCTCTCTTGGGAACAATTCATTGTATCTTCTAATCTACAGCTAGATGTAGCCTCTACCCCTCAATCCATGATGCATAGCCCTTTGATAGCTAGTAGTGTTTCCCAAGCAGAAACAAGAAAAAAGAGAGAGAAAACCTATTTCCGAAGACAAAGAATTTACTAAAGAAATTGATGAATAAGAGAGGGAAGCCCATCACTCCCCACAAAGAGAATTTTCACCTCAGCCTGCACCTGAACTAGAGGAGGTTCCTTCACGAGCCAAAGCCACTTGAATTGAGTTGATAAAACCCTAGCTGACCTCCTTTTCACTTAGGTTTGGAAAAAAATCATTTTACTCACGATCATTTCCTCTCCATACCTTTGAAATTGAAAATCCTTCTAATGGAAACCCTAGTCTAAAATTTGTTGTTGCAACTTAATCAGCGTGTTGTGAACTAAGAAATCGCGTTTCAAGCTCCCTGTTTTACACAGTTCCTCCAAAATTTGTCTATTTGAGATTTCATTCAGTTTTGGGTTGTGATATTTTCCTCCCATCTCTTACCTTCAGTATTATTCCAGTTTTTGTAGTGTTTCTTTAGCATAAAATACTTTTTCTAGAAAACCCTATTCTTGTAAAATCAAGCAATAAAACCCTACATTCATTAGTTTCCATCACATACTTTGGTATCAACTATTATCAGAAGGGTTTTTTTTTACTTAGATATTATGGATACTCAACAAGGGAAGAATATTCATAAAGGAAGGTTCAACCATTTCATGCTATTTTCATTTGCAAAGTTTACACTGCAAACTGTCTATTGTTGCAAACTTTCTTGTAGTGCTTGTTGCTAAAAGGGGAAAGGGACCTCTTATTGTTATCTTGTAAATAGATCAAATATTATTTGATCCTTGCTTGTTGAAGTATGTTTTATGGATCTTTTGTGTAGATACTTTGAACTGAGGTTCTCATCCATTCACTACACCTAAAACTAAAATATTATCTTTTACAAAACTACAAATTTATGATGGGTATTAGGCTCACACCTATAGCATTCTAGGTTAGAATTATAGTGCTAACATTTATGGCATCGTTGTTGAGGATGAAGTTGAAGATTTTCCCTGGGAGAAACGACAAGCTTAGATCTAGTCTTTGATGGTGAATAAAGGTTGTTGACACAGTACAAACTACATCATTCACCTGGCGACTCCATGAAGGATAGATAGAGTGGTGACTCCATAATTTCATAATGTCAAAGGATTTTTTTGTTGTTTTGGCTTGGAGGTTTGAACCTCTTAAATTTTCTGTAGTTCCTGGTTTCCCACATTGAGTACCTCATATGTCATAATGGGGATATTTTCTTCCTATATTCAGAGAATGGAAGGAGGATAATCCTACACAACATCTCATTAAGTTTCATCAATGCATGGATCAATTGAATTTATATCATGATGATGTATTAATGAAAATGTTCATGACTTCATTAGATGGTGGTGCATGTCAATGGTATTTCTCACTACCTCATTCTAGAATTTCATCATTAAGGGAATTTCATTCAACATTTAAGGAGTACTATAAAAGGTATTTTTCAGTTGAATTTATATTTGAGAATTGTTGTGAGGAGTTTGAAAAGGATATTCAACATACAGTAGGTCTTTCCTCATATTATAAGGCTAAAATAGATGTTTTTTTTTAAGAAATCAAGGAAAAATCATATCATTCATTTCCCAGTTTTCTAGTGTTGAAAGCAGATTTTGTTGATTGCTCTTGTGATGAAGAAATTGACAGCAATGTGGTGGATGCATTTTTACTTGTAACATATGTCTCTAAAAATCATTCCTCTGATGAGATAGTTTTCCCAAATGTTGACAACGATTATCTTATCCTTGATGGATACTCTGATGATGAGGATCAAATTTTTACTAAAGCACATACAAAGCTTGTTAGCAGCCAAAAATTATATGATAGTGAAGAAGATAAGGAGGAGCTACATCAATAGTTGAAAATTTCTTTATCACCCATTGATGAACATAAATATCCAAGGAACAACGAGCTCATGTCTATCATTTCTGCACCTGCACTTAGAAAATACATCAAACAAAATATGAGTATCTATGGAACATATGAGGACCACCATTTTATTGAGGAATCAACTTTCACAGAGGAGCATGATTGTCTTCTTAACCAGCTCGAAGTGTGCCATGATATTTAGGATCTGTTAGCACGAGATTGGTTAAGGTGCCAAGTGTCAAGAAAACACATTGACAACACTCTCACAAGGTTCCAAACATCAAAAGCACCCATGGATTTACGCTACCGAATTGCACATAGACACACAGGCGGATGCTACCTAAATTCTGGCAAAAAACAAATTGTGCAGAGTTATTTTACCATTTTTTAGTCACTAACTTGAAACTTGGATTATGAAAAATTAAGAAGGTATTTTTGAAAACTGGAGGAGGTTTTTGTTCATAACATTCCAAATAACAAAAACCTCTCTCATTTTTTCAAAATGTGGTATGGTTTGAGATATATTAGACATAGAAGTGGCACTACCAACTGTTTTACAGCGACGCTACCTAATTTCATGTAGCGGTCATGGTTTTGATATTCGCCTTGTTGGGAGGTTTCCACCTGTCAAGGAGGATTCGAATGAATTCTCAAGGATCAGTTAGATGTCAAGTGACACCTGCACCTAAGATTTAGCTCCATCAAAGGCCGCATGCATGAGGTGGAAACAATTTATTAATGACTTCCAACAAATTCCTGAAAATTAGCAGTTTGTTGGATTTTTGTCTCTTTGATTGTTGCCACCTATCTCCAAGGCTTAGAATCCAAAGGAGGAGATGGGATTTGACCTAATAAGGTTATTTTTATGCTTTTTTCTATTTAGGGAAGAATATCTCTTGAGGAGAAGGGGGTTGGATTCATGATCCAAGAGAGGAGAGAGCTAGGGGAATAATTTATTTCCTCAATTGTAAGTCGAGAGGGTCTGTTTTTGTACTTTGACAGACTAATTTGAAGATAACCTATCTTATCATTTTCTGTGTTAATAATTCATTTACAGAAGGAAGTGATGTTTAGCTATGTTTTTTCTTTGTTTTGACTCTTAATCTTTGTTCTTCTTCAACAACAAGTGTGAGAGGGTTGGCGCTTAGGAGGATCCTTTGAGATCTTCTACCTTGTGTGTTGCTAAATCTCTTCTGAAAAGGATCTTCAGATTATGATTCTTCTACTACTATATCAATAGTATTATTGAAAAGGATTTTCATGTCTTTCTGTTTGTAGTTCTATGTTTTCTCATAAAAGTCTTCCACCTGAAAGCCTTGAAAGGCTAAACATTGCTTTTGGATGATCTGTTTTGCTGCATATGGAAGATGATTTGCAGGGATAAATTCATATGATTTGTCAAATCAAGTAGATAGCTTCAGCCCTACCTCTCTCATAATTTCAAAATCAACTTTATTTTCATATTTCTTGTTGTGTAAGGCTTATCCCTATGCAGTCTTGGGGTGACTCCTTGCGATAACATACTTGGCATCGCTTCCGGGGATGGATTTGAGCAAATTGAAAAGCTCCTCGGTAAGAACAACATTGCACAACTCCAACTTTAGATGGTGACTAAATTTGGACACCTTCAAGACTACACATTCACCATGGTGACTCCATTGTTCAGAATCTAGTGGTGAATCCACTGGAATGAGACCAATTAAATGGCTATGAAGGCTATCCTGGCCAGGAAGTTTGCCCCACTCAATTTATTAGCCATAGATGATTATCCACATCTTGTGCTTCTTATTGATGAATGGAAAGATATGCTGACTAGATTTTATGAAAGTAAGGATGACAACCATGTTGAGCATGTTCAAGAATTTCATGCTTTGATGTAGCAGCTTGACATCCATCATGAAGATATTTTGATGAAAATGTTCATGTATGCACTAGATGGGTATGCACGCAAATGGTATTTCTCATTACCCCCTTCTAGCATTTCATCCTTAAAGTATTTCCATAGAGTATTCAATGAACACTGCAAAAGGTTTTATCCCTCTAAATGTATTTGTCATAACTGTTGTGAGGGATATGTAGAATGTGCTCAAGATCTGTTAGATTACTCTGCAGAATATAAAGATGAAAACGATTTTATTCACTATCCAAATGAAAGAATAAAGAATACTCCTGTATTCATAGAGGACAACATTCATAACTTTGTTTCAGATGAAAATCATGTGTATGAACAACTAGAAGCAAAAGTTATTGTTGCTCCTAAAATGGATATTTTTAACAATTATATTCTTGATGAAATTATTGTTTTAGAGGTTGATCATAGGTATGAAGGGCAACCCATTTTTGATGAATATTCTAGTGATGATGAACAACAAGATTATCCCATATTTGAGAACTATGAAGACAAGGAGTATGATGCAGAGGTTGGCCTTGTCATAGAAGACATAACTTGAAGATTTGACCAGGAGCAACCCTTAGTTGAGGCACATGAAGATATCGTTTATACATAACTAGAAGTAAACCAACAATCATCAGTTGATCAACAACCACCTACGCCAATCCTTCTTCCACTTGTACCCACAGTTTATAGTAAGAAACCTGAAGGGGACAAAGAAATATGCTATCATTCCCATGTGTTTTGTCACCATTTTCATGACCCTGTAGGGGTGTATATGGAGTTGTATTTCTCAAATGTTTTGGAACCTGTAAAATTTATTGTGTCAGCAACAATCAGAGGAGATATAGGAAATGTTTTCAAACCATTGTCATATTCCTCTTGTCTGCTGTCAATCATTGGCATTATAAAGACTCATGTCAACAAGTTTCTTGAATGTCTTTGATGGAAGTTTTCCTTCACCTAGCCCACTGTAAAAGTCAGTTAGCTTAGGTTTTGTACATAAATAAGCTCCATCAAGAGCAAGTGTGTTTGATTTCTGTTTGAAAGTAGAGTAATATAAGTTGTCGGTATGTTTTCTTCAGCAAGATGAAGCAGAGCATGACTCCACAAGCCCAAAGGATAAGGCACTGAAACTGCAAGAGTTCTTACAGCCTCACACAGAGGACTCTATCCCCCATGGAGCCTATGTTAGCACAAGATTGGTTAAGGTGCCAAGTGTCAAGAAAAAGAATTGAAAACACTCTCACAAGGTTCCAAGCATCAAAAGCACCCATGGATTTATGCTACCGAATTTCACACAGACACACAGGCGGGCGCTACCTAAATTCTGGCAGAAAATGAATTGTGCAGAGTTATTTTACTAGTTTTGAGTCACTAACTTAAAACTTGGATTATGAACAATTAAGAAGGTAGTTTTGAAACAAGGAGGAGGTTTTTGTTCATAACATTCCAAATAACAAAAACCTCTCTCAGTTTTTCAAAATGTGGTATGGTTTGAGATATATTAGACATAGAAGTGTCGCTACCAACTGTTTTACAGTGGCAATATCTAATTTCCTGTAGCGGTCATGGTTTTGATAATCGCCTTGTTGGGAGGTTGCCACATATCAAGTAGGATTCGAATGGGCTCTCAAGGATCGGTTATATGTCAAGGGACACTTGCACATAATATTTATCTCCATCAAAGGCCTCATGCATGAGGTAGAAACAATTTATTAATGACTTCCAACAAATTCCTGAAAATTAGTAGTTTGTTGGATTTTTGTCTCTTTGATTGTTGCCACCTATCTCCAAGGCTTAGAATCCAATGGAGGAGATGGGATTCGACCTCATAATTTTATTTGGATGTTATTTTCTATTTAAGGAAGGAGATCTCTTGAGGAGAAGGGGGTTGGATTCATGATCCAAGAGAGGAGAAAGCTAGGGGAATAGTTTGTTTGCTCAATTGTAAGCCGAGAGGCTCTATTTTTTTACTTTGACAGATTAATTTGAAGATAGCCTATCTTATCATTTTTTGTGTTAAGAATTCATTTGCAGAAGGAAGTGATGTTTAGCTATGTTTTTTCTTTGTTTTGACTCTTAATATTTGTTCTTCTTCAAAAACAAGTGTGAGAGGGTTGCAAAGGAGGATCCTTTGAGATCTTCTACCTTGTGTGTTGCTAAATCTCTTATGAAAAGGATCTTCAGATTATGATTCTTCTGCTATTGTATCAATAGTATTCTTGAAAAGGATTTTCATGTCTTTCTATTTGCAGTTCTATGTTTTCTCATAAAAGTCTTCCACCTGAAAGCCTTGAAAGGCTAAGCATTTCTTTTGGATGATCTGTTTTGCTGCATATGGAAGATGATTTGCAGGGATAAATTCATATGATTTGTCAAGTCAAGCATATAGCTTTATCCCTACCTCTCTCATCATTTCAAAATCAACTTTATTTTTGTATTTCTTGATGTATAAGGATTACCCCTATGCAGTCATGGGGTGACTCCTTGCGATAACAAGATCCATAGGAAATCTAGATGGATTCCTTGCTTACACAGGTCCCAATTGTTGCAGTATTGGGTATATCTCTTAATTGTAGAAGTACGTGTAAGATTTTGTTCGCGATTTTGATGAAAATATTCCATTCTTTTTTCATTTTCTCAAAGAGCTTCTTGCAATTTTTTTTTCCATTAGTGAGATACTTTTATGGATTCATTGCAAATCTGATTCTACTTGATCTATCAGAGTTTAGATGATTAGAGTAGGGGAATAAGCTCGATTCCGAGCATTTTTTGTTTTCATTTTTTGGTTTACAGTAGATCAACAATAATGTCTCCATATCCCAATGGATAAGGCATTGGAACTACAAATGTTCTTAGATCCTCACAGGGAGGTCTCCATCCCCTATGAAGCCAGATGTTAACACATCGGATGTACATGAGTAAATGTTTTCTCTCATTTTTCAAGTTTTTGTTAGTTTAGTCTCAAAATTTCTCTTTTGGACCTTGTCAGTAATGTGTTATGTCTTTCTTATAAGTCACTGGTTTAAAACTTGTGAGAAAATTAGAGCACAACTACAAATTATTGATGTCATGATGGTGGTTGTCATCATTTGTAAAGAGTGAAGGTATTGGTCATATCTGCATAGTTGGGAGGTTAACATCAAGTGTTATGTCCAAAATAGTGTACAAAAGGTCTTAAATATTTACCTAACCATTTAAGTGTCTTTTTAGTTTTCAAATCAAATGTGTTGCAAATTATCCTAAAAGTTTGTAGAAATTCAAAAACAGATCATGTGCCAAATCTTTCATGATTATGATTTTCCAAAACTGTCTAATGATGGATTCCGGTTTTCAGCTCCATCACCTCAACAGTCAACTTCAAAAGGTCGGTTTCAAAAGGATAATTTATAATTTTTTACCTTCATTTCCATTTGCAAAGAGTTCTCTGCACACTAGTTCAATTCACTGCGAACTATAAGTGCATTGCAAATTGCTTGTCGCTGCAGACTCTTGGCACTGTGAACTTTCTGTAGCGATTGATGGTGGATTAAAATATTAAATGGATGTTGGTTTGGTTTTCTACAACAAGGAGTGAGTTTTATATACCAGGTACTTTGCTTTATTTTCAATTTCCACTGCCTAAAAATGTATTATCATCAAACCCTAGTTGCTGCAAATTTTGTATTCACTGTAAACTGGTTTATACAATTGGTGTTGTGAAATCCTCTTTGCTTGGCTAGCTTGCAAATTCTTTTCCTTCAAACCTTTATGCAGACCAAAAATACATGCCTTCTATTCAAAGGGTAATTTGCAACTTATTCTTGCAACCATAACTTCATTTTCTACAAACTTCATATTCACAACGAACTACATTTGTTGCTAATTGTTCGCACTATGAACTAGATGCATTACAAATCCCATATTTTTTCTCAGTTAATAAAACCCTATTTAACCTTGTTTTTATTAAAGTTTGGAAAACATCATTTCACTCACGATCATATTCCTCTTCATACCTTTGAAATTGCAAATCCTTCTTATGAAAACCCTAGTCTAAAATTCATTGCTACAACTTAATTAGCATGCTGCGAACTGAGAAATCGCACTGCAAACTCCTTGTTTTACATAGTTTCTATGAAATTTGTCTATTTGAGATTTCATTCAGTTTTGGGTTGTCATATTTTCCTCCCATCTCTTAGCTTTAGTCTCATTCCATTTTATGCAGTGTTTCTTTAGCAGAAAACCCTTTTTCTAGCAAACCTTATTCTTGCAAAATCAAGCAATAAAACCCTACATTCATCAGTTTCCATCACATACTCGGGTAGAAACTATTATCAGAAGGTGGGGGGGGGGTTAATTATCTATTATGGATACTCATCAAGGGAAGTATATTCATAAAGGAAGGTTCAGCCATTTCATTATATTTTCATTTGCAAAGATTTTGCTGCAAACTGTTCATTGTTGCAAACTGTCTATTGCTGCAAACATTTCGCGATGCAAACTTTATTGTAGCAGTTGTTGCTAAAATGTGAAAGGGACCTATTATTGGTATTAAAAATGGTGAATACAGTGTGAAACATATTTGAAAAACAAGCTTCTACAAATATTTTGTAGTGAAATCTTGATTTGTTGCGAAATTGACATACACAAACATTTCACAGCAAATTAGTACGCTGCAAAATTGTATTTTCATCATATCTTCTAAAACACGAACTGGGTTTAGTTAAAAATATTCGTAGAGAAGAATTATAATTTCATTGACTTTGTGACAAAAAATCATCCTGACCTAGTTCGTCATTTGGGAGGAAAGTCGAAAACATCACCTATAGGAAAGTTTGCAGCGAATCCTGCAGAGGCGCTGCGAACTTGATAGTTAATTGGAATTCAAACTATAGGAGGGATACCACCTGTCAAAAGAGGTTCGAATGAATCCTCAGAGATAAGTTTGAAATCAAGGCACACTTGTGCCTAATATCTGTCTCCATTAAATATTCATGCAATGAGTTGGCTACAATTTTATTTATTACTGCCAACAACTTCCTGGATTCTAGCAGTTTGTTAAATTTTTGTTTGTTTGTCTATTGCCACATCTCTCCAAGAAACAAAATCCTATGCTAGAGCTAGGTAAAAAGTCATACAATAATTCTTGATGTAAGTTTCTATTTAAGGGGTGACATGACTCCAATAGAGGATTCAAGTGGTTTTTTTGAGACTCGTATTACTCTTTCAGGCTGTAAAAGATTTGCAGATGATGTATGTACAAATTTAAGACTTGTTAGAAAAACATGATCGCAAAGAAATAAAATAAAAAAAATGCGTAAATAAAACACAGAAGATACACAATACAATAGAGACACATATATACGTGGTTCATCCAGTATGGGCTACGTCCACCAGAGAAATTTCCAAGTCCTTCCTTTATTATTATCCAACAAATGAAGGGATACAACCTACAACAAACCTATTGTAACTTCCTCTTATTTCTCTCACAGTCTCCTCTCTCAGAATACAATATTCACAATTATGCATCACTGCAATACATTTACCTCATAAAAGAGGGTTTCCTTCTAGGGAAAAAAACCCTAACATAACTTCTACCGTTAGATATGCGACCTTATAATGAACGGTCCATATTTACAATGAAATTACAATATACATTTAGAAGGCAATTTTTCCTTCGGGGGATTCACCCCTAAACCTCCTCTAGGGGCTCGGTTTCCCCCAGACCCCTCAAAGGGGGTGACCCCCCTCTACACTCCCCTACGTGGAAGAGTGTACATTCATCTGGGGTGTAAAGTCTTCATGGGGTATAAACACGACTGAAAACAAAGACCTTTGATTCATGAAGATAATCAAGCTCCACAACCAACAATCTCCCACTTGGAGACTAATCTCAAAAACTCCACCACTATTGTGTATGTTGGACTATGATCTTTCTTGGACCTGGAAAATTTCTCAACTTCACCTTCATGCTTGAAGACCAACTGAAACTGATACGGAACTCAGTTTCTCCCTTACTCCCTTTGTTAACATGCCTATAGGATTTTGGCTAGTGTGTATCTTTTCCAACTTCAAATGTTCATCTTCCAAGACATATTGTATGAAATGGTACCTGAGCTGTATATGCTTAGTATTCGAATGGAAGACTGATTTATTTGCAAGATGAATGGAACTCTCACTGTCATAGTAAAACATGTTATTCTCTTGCTTCTTTCCCAATTCTTCCATAAAACTCTATAACCAAATCATATATTTACTAGCCCATGTAGCAGCAACATACTCTGCCTCTATTGTTGAAAGTGCAACAACCTTTTACAGTTTCGAAATCCAACTTATTGTTGTTCCACCTACAATAAAAACATACCCTGTGGTGCTCCTCCTCCTATCTTTATCACCTGCCATATCTGAATCAACACATCCCTGCAGAATAGTGTTTGAACCTCCAAAATATAATGCATGAGTAGCGGTACCTTTCAAATACCTCAGAATCCAATTTATTTCCTCCCAATGTTCTTTACCTGGATTGTTCATATACCTGCTCACAAATCCCACTGCATGTGCAATATCTAGTCTTGTGCAAACCATCACATACATCAAGATGCCAACTACTGATGAATAAGGGACCCTGGACATGTATTTTATCTCCTCCTATGTCTTGGGACACATTTCCTTAGTTAATTTGAAATGGATGGCCAAAGGTGTACCAACCGGTTTTATATTTTGCATTCTAAACCTCTCCAACACCTTCTCTATGTACTCACCCCGAGACAATGTCAATTTGCAATTTTTCTCGTCTCTTGTTATTCTCATACCAAGGATTTTCCTTGCAGCACCCAAATCCTTCATTGAAAATGAATTAGACAATTTCTTCTTGAGCACATTTATATCCTGCATATTAGACCATTACCAAGAAATTGAACCAAGTCCCAAGTCTGGTTAATTACCAAGGAATCCATTTCATCTTTCATGCCTTTCTCCCACTTCTTTTTGGTGTCTACCTGCATTTCCTCTTCATAACATTCTGGTTCACTAGAATCAATCAACAATAAATAATATAATGAAGGAGAGTATCATTCAGGGGGTCTACTTAACCTGGTAGATATTCTAATAACACTTTCAGGAGTTTGAGGTACCTATTGAATTTCTTGTTGTACATTATGATTTTCTAGTACATTTGGAATTTATTTTTCAGTGATCTCATCAAGCATTGTGTATTCTAGTTTTTCTTTTTCTTGTTTCTTTCCTTGCAGCTGATCTTTGTACATGACCTTCTCATTGAATATGAAATCTCTACTCCTAATAGTTTTGTTATTTTCATAATCCCATAAGCGATAACCAAAATCATTAACCTCGTATCCAATAAAGGTACACTTCTTGGATTTTTCCTCAAGCTTTGTTCTATTTTCTTTATCAATATGGAAAAATGATTCACAACCGAAAGTCTTCAAAGAAGAATAGTTTACCTTTTTTCCTGTCCATGCCTCCTCTAGAATTATACCATCCAAAGAGCTTGAAGGTCCTTTGTTTATTAATTAAACAAAAATATCTACAACATCTTCCCAGAACTATAAGGGAAAACCAACATGCAATCTCATACTCCTTGCATGCTCCATGATTGTCCCGTTCATCCTTTCTGACACACCATTTTTCCTGTGGTGTTCCTGGAATTGTATTCTCTCTACAAATCCCATGGTATGAACTATAATAATCAAACTCCTTGCTGCAATATTCACCTCCATTGTCTGATCTGAGACATTTCAACCTTTTTCCTGTCTCATTCTCAACCAAAGCATTCCATTTCTTAAAAGTATCAAAAACATCATATTTTTGTCAAATGCAATAAAGCCAAGTTTTTCTAGTTGCATCATCAATAAAAGTAACATAATAGAAACCAAGAGATGATACCTGAGTTGGTCCCCATACAACTGTATGCACAAGCTCTAACCTTTCACTCTTCTTTTCTTTTTCGACTTTGAGAAATCTAACTCTCTTATGTTTTCCATAAACACAATGCTCACAAAATCCAAATCAATTTGTTTAAGATCTGACAACAAATTTATTTTGTGAAGTATCTGCATCCCCTTCTCACTCATGTGTCCAATCCTATGATGCCACAATGGACTCCTGTAGAAGCTAAAGAGATAGAAGAGCCAGTATTACCAATACATAATTACAATGTACCTACCTTCTCTCCTTTTGCTATCACCAATGATCCTTTGGTGACCTTCCACACCTTATTTGTAAATATGGATATACAACCTTCACTTGACAATTGCCCTATTGAAATTAGATTTTTCCTTATATCTGGAACATGTCTTACCTCTTTCAAAAACCATTGGTTTCCATTGTTTTCCTTTATTTTTACCTTTCCCATTCCAACAATATTTCATGGTGCATCATCACCCAAATGAACCTGTCCAAAATCACCTTGAACATAATCTATAAAATGTTTCCTATCGGGTGTGGCATGAAATGAAGCCCTTGAATCTACTACCCAAGACTCATAAATATTATCTACAAAAAGAATAAAAGCATCTTGTAACACATCGTCTGTTACATTTGCTTCCTGATTTTTCTCTTGTTGTCCATCTCTTTGTTTCTTTGGAGCTCTGTAGTCTTTCTTTAGATGTCCTTTCTTCCCACAATTCCAGTACTCTATATTTCCAAGTCTGGATTTGGATCTGCCCTTCCTAGAATTCCCATAGTTCCCTGAGACCTTTCCTCTATCCTTTTTCTTCCCCCGTTCTCCATTTTTAACACATTACCTGATGTCTCACTGTGATTTTCCATTGCATTTCCTCACTAAGGATAACACCAACAACATCATCAAATTTTGAAGTATTTGAACTAGAGATAGAGTTACTTACACCCATGACCAAGTCATTCTAGATTTCTGGCAATGAGCACAAGATTAGAAGAGCCATGAACTCATCATCAAAGTCCACTTTTACAGAACTTAGTTGATTAATAACCGTATTAAATTCATTTAAATGATATGTAACAAACCCACCTTCTGACATATTCATGTTAAATAATCTCTTCATTAGAAATACCTTATTGGACGATGAGGTTTTTTCATACAGTTTAGCCAATACATCCATCAAATCCTTCATTATATTTTCTTTCAAAATATTGAAATCCATCGATGCTTCCAGGCTCAGTCGTATCGTTCCTAGTGCCTTTCTATCAAGAACCTCCCATTCTTCGTCCTTCATGGTCGTCATCTTCTTTGCTATTCCACCCATTGGTAGGAATAGATCCTTCTGATATAAATAATACTCCATCTGCATCTTCCATAATTGGTAGTTTTGGCCATTAAATTTCTAGACCCTAAACTTTTCATCTTTCGCCATTACTCCCACTCGAACCAAGAACCCTCTTTTCTTGCGAGTTACCTTTTGCTTTGATACTAGTTGTTCGAAAAACAGGATCACAAAGTAATAAAATAAAACAAATGCGGAAATAAAACACATAAGATACACAATACAATAAAAAAACAAATATACATGGTTCACCCAGTGTGGGCTACGTCCACCAGAGAAATTGTCAGGTCCTTCCTTTATTATTATCCAACAAATGAAGGGATACAACCTACAACAAACTCATTGTAACTTCTTCTTATTTATCTCACAATATCCTCTCTCAGAATAAAATATTCACTATGATGCATAGCCTCAATACATTTCCCTCACAAATAGGGTTTCCTTCTAGGGAAAAAAACTCTAACATAACTTCTACCGTCAAATCTATGACCTTATAATGAACGGTCTAGATTTAAAATGAAATTACAATATACATTCACAAGGCAATTTTTCCTTTGTGGGATTCACTCCTGAACCCCCATCGGGGAACACTGTCCTCCACACCCCTGCCAGGGTCCCCCTTGCCCCCAAACCCCCCAACCAGGGGGATGGACCCCTCGAACCCTGCAGAGGGGGTAATCCCCCTCTGCACTCCCCTGCATGGAATAGTGTACATTCTTCTGGGGTGTAAATTATTCATGGGGTATAAACATGGTTGAAAACAAAGACCTATGAATCAAGAAGATAATCAGGCTACACAACCAACAAGACTCTTGAATGGTTAATGATCATCTTTTCTTATACTATCACATGCTATTCTTCTCTCTTGTTTTGATGTTGTCTACTGGTAAATGATTTATCTTTAGTGCTTGTTTCTATGGACTTACAGTGACTAATTTAATATATTGTTTTGATGCAAGTGTTGTCAAAACATATCATCTTGTTAACGTGGAGGTTCCTTGTTAGTGAGATTTCCTCTATATGTGTGCCAAAGTACTTGAAGTAATTTGGTTCATATATTCACATTTTCTTCTTCATTCTTCCATCTTTTACTATTATCCAGTAAATTGATCAGATATTGTTCAATCCTTTCTTGCTGAAGTATACTTTATGGAGATTTTGTGTTGATACTTTGAACTGAGTTTCTCATCCATTCACTTCACCTAAAACTAAAAATCTTATCTTTTACAAAACTACAAATTTCTCATGGGTATTAGGCTCACACCTATAGAATTTTAGGTGAGATTTCTAGTGCTAACATTTCTGGCACCGTTTCCAGGGATGAAGTTGAAGATTTTCCTTGGGATAAACGACAAGATTATATCCAGTATTTGATGGTGAACAAAGGCAGCTGACATGGTGCAAAATGAATTATTCACCTGGCGACTCCATGAAGGACAAATCCAGTGGAAACTCCACAATTTCATAATTTCAAAGGCATTTGTTGTTGTTTTGGCTTGGAGGTTTGCACCTCTTAAATCTTATGCAATTCCTGGTTTCCCACATCCAATACCTCATATGTTAGAATGGGGAGATTTTCTTCCTATATTCAGAGAAAGGAAGGAGGATAATCTTGCAAAACATCTCATTAAGTTTCATCAATGCATGGATCAATTGGATATATATCATGAGGATGTATTGATGAAAATGTCCATGCATTCATTAGATGGTGATGCACGTCAATGATATTCCTCACTACCTCATTTTAGCATTTCATCATTCAAGGAATTTCATTCACCATTTAAGGAGTACTTTAAAAAGTAATTTTTAGCTGAATTTCTATTTGAGAATTGTTGTGAGGAGTTTGAAAAGGATATTCAACATATAGTAGGTGTTTCCTCATATTATAAGGCTGAAATAGATGTTTTTGTTGAAGAAATCAAGTAAAAATCATATCATTCCTTTCCTAGTTTTCCAGTGTTGAAAGCAGATTTTGTTGATTTCTCTTGTGATGAATAAATTGGAAGCAATGCAGTATATGTGTTGATATTGTACTTACACATCTAACAATTACGATTCTTATTTATTATTACAATCATTTAGCACATTAGTTGCATATAAAATATCATTGAAATAAATACAATCACATAAACAAGAGAGACACAAAGATTATCCTAGGAAACCCTCTAGGGGGAGAAAACCCAACAAACTTCCTCAATATAGAATAGACAACCAAGTACAATGCTTCTCTCTCAAGGGAGAACTAACAAAGTAGAATATCCTCCTCTACTCCTTCACTAGGAAGAGTAGCGCACCATTTAACCAAGAGATACCAAGAGATAGACCAGAAAATCCTCTATGACGTCACCCCCAGTTGCAACGACTACTCCTCCAAGACTTGCGCACTTATCCTTCTTGTTGCATAGCTCATTGAGTGAGTGAGAAAGAGAGGTACTATCCCTCCTTATAAATAGTAGTCTAGACTCCCTAAATTAAGGTCTGGGATGACCTGTCAATTTACCCAATTAAATTACATTTAATTGTYAAGGCATAATAGGGATGACTTTTACAAAGGCAYAATAGAGMCATAATAATAAATATAATATTATAACATTCTCTAGGGTTTGTCTTGGTCAAATACAATAAGGATACCTTMTGAATCTACTCAATMTTCAACACTACCTCTTAGCAAGGAATATATTCTTCTTATCATGGTCACCATCATTRCTTATGTGCTTTTGCATACTTGCTCATTGTATTGTTGTCAATCATGGATTTATATATCATAGGAAGTTTTKCACTTTCAMTGGAATAATGTACCAACCTACATTGGGGTTACCAACCTGCACTGGGGTAGCGTACCATCTTGCATTGGGGTTACCAACCTACGATGGGGTAGCGTACCAGCCTACATTGGGGTTAACAACCTGCGTTRGTGTAGCATACCAGCGTCTGTTGGGGTTACCAACCTGCACYGGGGTAATGCACYAGCCTGTGTTGGGGTTACCAACCAGCGCTAGGGTAGCATACCAAMCTGCGTTGGGGTAACACACCATCTTGCATTGGRGTTACAAACCTACGCTGGGGTAGCATCCCAACATGCACTAGAGTAACACACCAACCTGCGATGGGGTAGCAAACCATCCTGCATTGGGGTTACCAAACTGTGTTAGGGTAACATACCATCTTACGTTGGGGTTACCAACCTGCGCTAAGGTAGTTCATCACTTCCCTCTATTGGGGATCACATCACCTCCCTCTATTTGGGATCACATCACTTCCCTCTACTGTGGATCACATCACCTTCCTCTACTGGGGAGCACATCACTTCCCTCTTATGGGGATCTCATCACTTCCTGCTACTAGGGAACACATCACTTCCCGCTACTAGATAAGTCTTTCTGGATCACTTAAAGCTTGTTTCTAAAATAGTCGAACTTAACTCTAGACAAGGGCTTGGTCAACACATCTGCTACCTATTCATCGGTGGCAATATAATGGAGTCTTAATGCTCCCTTCTGTACCATGTCCCGAACATAGTGGTATTTGATCTCAATATGCTTGGACTTGTCATGACACTCTAGGTTCATTGACAACTTTATGCAACTATGGTTGTCATAAAATATACATGGTTCCTTCAACTTGAGATCAAACAATTCTGCAATCAAAGTTTTAAGCCATACTACATCGACACAAGTTGACCATGTTGCCACATACTATGCTTTTGCAGAACTTAGTGCCATGTAGGTATTGCTTCTCACTGAGTCACGAGATCACAACTACTCCCATACTAAGGCAATATCTAGATGTACTTTTTTGGTCCGTGACACTACCTGTCCAATCTGAATATGCAATCTTATCTCACACTCCGAGATATATCTGGGTCCATAATTGATTGTACCCTTTAGTTACCTCATCACATGTCTTTCACCACAAAACATATATATGTCCTCGTGTTCGTCAAATATATCGACGAACCAAGTCTTCACATCAAATTGTACCAAACTAGTACACTTGCTCAGTCGCAACTCAATCTGCACAATCATGTGTTATCTTTATGTGCTTTCTGCATAGCACTATCTATTTCATTGCCAAAGATAATGTCCTCTACTCTCTCTATAACTGTTCCTTCTATAACTAGGACTCTGCACCTACAACTACTCTTTCTGAAGCTGAGAATGACTGCTCCGTTCTCACTATATATGTTGAAATTTGATAGTAACTCCTCTATTCTATCACAATAGCAACTTCATCTAAAACTAAGACTGGCTCAATAAATAACACAGAGGGTATCTTATCCTCTTTCTCTGGAGTTAAATCAATATTCTATTGTAGTTATGTCTTCATGTATTGCACCAACTGGTACTGGAGATAAATCAATCTCAAATACAAGGATTGACATACCTGCTCCCTATGAATATCATACTGTGTCGGCTTATTTTAATGAAACATGTTTGTTCTATATATACTTCTTCTAATTACTGGAGCAAGTGTCTCGTCATAGTCCTCTCCCTCTTGCTGGGCGAATTCTCTAGACACAAATCAGGATTTGTACATATTTAGAATGTTATCTACAACATGCTTGATCTACTAGATCAATCTTGGAAGTCACCACTTACTTCCCTTTTGGAATCAAGGCAAAATCCATATCCCAGTCCTTCTGACTAGCTTCCTCCTCTGTCACTAAAACAAGGGAATCTTCCTGGGAGATTTCACATCTCCTAGAAGTATCTGAGGCTACGATCTAGTCTTCTCAACTCGTGGCATTTGTCTGTCAGTCCTGGAAGATTTCTATATTTTTTTCCATCTGATCCTCTTTGAGATTAGGATCACTCTGAGTCTCCATGCTCCCTCTGAAGCTTGACTCCCTTTGAGTCTATATAAAATTCGGAGCTATATTATCCCTCTGATATGGCTCATCAATGTTATATGGCTTTATATCCTGCAAAGTTACATGGGACCATGTTAATCTCTTCTTGGTTACTTCATTGATTCTGGGTAGGCCCTTCTGTCTCTACTAACTCTTCCTAATGATATGAAGAGGGATCAAATGCACTAGAGGGATTTGTTCAATTGTCTTTGGAGCCTTATGCTCCTCATGATCTATCTCCATATGAGATGTTCTATATCTATAAAATGTAGCTTCTTCTTCTTCTTCTTCAATACATGGATGTATACAATCATGTATACAACTTGGATAGTCTTCTCCATGTATCACCTAATATGTTGCCTCTTGCAAATGTCACTATAGCTCCCTCAAGTTTATCACCCATGAACTTCCTGGAACAACAACAACAAGGGAGAAATAGTATACAAGAATAATACTATTTATAATAATAATAAAAACAATAGTGAGAACAAACGTCACAGTATCTCCTTCAGATATATCACTTGTGACCTTCCTGAAACAAGGGTAAAAAGTAAGAAATACAATAATAAGGAATGAGATAAACACTCTTCTAGTGTTGTGATCAATCATTCCTTCATGGTAAGATGGAAACAAAACAAGAAGTTTCTCCTAAAGGAGATGTTAGTTATATCTAGTAAATGATTAAAATCAACATTTCTCAATAGTACTCACATACTACCAATTATTCGATAAAACTTTTCAAAGATTTCTATCACAACTATAGTGTTTAGCAGTTATCAAACTTGATATGTGCAAATTTGAATCTTATCAATTTAATCAATCAAACCTGGAACCTGGAGTCTTGTCCTCAAGAATGAGTGTGTTTCTTTTCTTCTAAGTCTCCTTCACTCTGACAAGTATTTTTCTTCAACTTGTCCTCTGTACTAAGATAATATGCTTTATTTCCCCGAGGTGTAGGACAGTCGGTGACAGAGTGTGTTGTTAAGCCACTCCGTGATGTTAAAGTCACCAGTTCGAAACCTGTGGGGACAAAAAATCCAACCATGATAAGGGTTGGTGTGGCTCAGGCCGGGTGTGATCCCCAGGTGATTTTGACGGCTTAGATGCCCCTGAGTCACGGTTTCTCAAGCCACAGGTTAATCGTGTAGCCAACAGGTCTCACAAAAATTAACAAAAAAAGAAGAAGAAGATAATATGCTTTCTTGACAGGAAATTGAGTTAGAGAATAAAATCTATAATCTCAACCTTTAATTAAACTAATACTTTGACTAAAGTTAGTTTCTAGCTTTAACTCTGAACAAAGGTTAGTATGATAATCATAACTTCAACAGATCAAAATACAACCTATATGTTCATAAGATCACAATAATGTCATAACAAATAAAGGCATATCAAAACAATCAAACCTGGGATGCATTGATGCATTGTTCCTCTAAATGTGTTGGATTTGAGATCCTTCTAGATCTGAGATCCTTCTGGATCTAGAATTGTTGTTTAGAAAAAATATCCTTTCTCCTACAAATACCCTTTAGAATAATGATATAGTTTAAACATATGTAAGTACATACCTCTGACAGTATCGACAAGTAGTGGCACCATCCGACAACAACAAAAATCAATAACGAACTTTTAAAACTTCAAAGGTGTTGCAACTTGTAATCTAAAGATAGTTGGATATTTGCTAGGATAAGGCACAGTAGGACAATAACAATCAGTCCCAACACTTCACAAAAAATTTCACTGCAACTGGTATTGCAACTGGTGTTGGCACTACAACTGATGTTGCAATTGGCATGAAGGAATTGGCATGAACGAACTGGAATTGCAACTGTAACTGATACTACAACTGCAACTGCAACTATAACTGCAACCGGTATTCAACTGCAACTGATACTACAATTGCAACCGGTACTTCAACTACAACTTAGGGTTTTATGAGAAAACCCTAATTTCTCAACCTTTAAATTTTGGAATTTTGATCCAGGGACTAGATGTGCCCTCCAAGGGTGAGCTCCTAGGTGATCTTAGTTTCACCAATGTCCTCCAACAAAGATAAAAATGTCACTCTTGGCGTTTATGTCGAAACCCTAATTCTACAATAGCTAGAAAACTAAAAACTGAAACTTGGAGAGGGTGCGTTGAGGTTAGCCAAGACTCTATAAGTTGTGAGTTAGTCTCTTTCATACTTTCTCTGATACCATATTGATATTTTACTTATACAACAAGAACTTATGTTTCTTCTTTATTATTACAATCATTTATCACATTAGATGCATATATAATATCACTGAAAGAAATATAATCACAGAAACAAGAGAGACACAAAGATTATCCTAGGAAACCCTCTAGGGGAGAAAACCAAACAAACTTCCTCAATATAGATTATCCAACCAAGAACAATGATTCTCTCTCAAGAAATAACCAACAAAGCAAAATATCCTCCTCTACTCCTTCACTAGGAAGAGTAGAGCACCACTTAAACAAGAGATACCAAGAGATAGACCAGAAAATCGTCTATGACGTCACCCCCAGTTGCAATAGTTAATCCTCCAAGACTTGCGCACTTATCCTTCTTTTTGCAGAGCTCATTGAGTGAGTGAGAAAGTGAGGAGATAACCCTACCTATAAATAGTAGTATGTCCTCCCTAAATTAGGGTCTGGGTCGACCTGTCAATTTACCCAATTAAATTACATTTAATTGTTAATGAACAATAGGGACGACTTTTACAAAGGCACAATAGGGCCATAATAATAAATATAATATGATAACATTCTCTAGGATTTTTCTTGGTCAAATACAATAAGGATATATTCTGAAGCTACTCAATCTTAAACAAGATGCATTTTTCCTTGTAACATGTGTCTCAATAAATCATTCCTTTGATGAGATAGTTGTCTCAAATGTTGACAAAGATTATCTTATCCTTGATGGATACTCTGATGATGAGGAGCCTGTTTTTACTAAAGCACATACATAGATTGTTAAAAACTAACGAGTATATGATAGTGACGAAGATAAGGAGGAGTTTCATCATCAATTGAAATTTTCTTTATCACCCATTGATGAGCATAAATCTCCAAGGAACAATGAGCTCATGTCTATCATTTCTGCACTTGCACTTGCAAAAGACATCAAACAAAATATGAGTAGCTACGGAATATATGAAGATCACCATTTTATTGATGAATCAATTGGATTGCCTTCTTAACCAACTGGAAGTGTGCCATGAAATTCAAGATCCAATGGCAATCTGGATGGATTCCTTTCTTACACAGGTCCCAATTGTTGCAGCTCTTGGAATATCTCTTACTTGCAGCAGTAAATGTAAGATTTTCTTGGAGATTTTGATGAAAATATTCCATTTTTTTTCATTTTCTCAAAGAGCTGCATGCAAAAATTTCTTTTCACCAGTCATATGCTTTTATGGCTTCATTGGAAATATGATTACACTTGATCTAGAAGAGTTCATATGATTAGAGTAGGGGAATAAGCTTGATTATGAGCATTTTTGTTTTCATTTTTTGGTTTGCATTAGATCATCAATAATGACTCCATATATAAGGCATTGTAACTGCAAATGTTCTTGGAGCTTCACAGGGAGGTCTCCATCCCTTATGGAGCCAAATGCTAACACATAGGATGTACAAGAGTCAAGTTTTTCACTCATTTTTCAAATTTTTATTAGTTTAGTCTCAGAATATCTCTTTTGATCCTTGTCAATCATGTGTTATGTCTTTATTATAAGTCATTGGTTTAAAAATTGTGAGCTTATCAGAGTACAGTTACAAAGTCTTGATGTCATGATGGTGATTGTCATCATTTGTAAAGAGGGAAGGTATTGGTCATATATGCATAGTTGGGAGGTCACCATCAAGTGTTATGTCCAAAACAATGTACAAAAGGTCTTAAATATTTACCTAACCGTTTAAGTGTCTTGTCAGTTGTCAAATTGCATGTGCTGCAAACTCTCCTAATAGTTCACAACAATTCAAAAATAGATCATGCGCCAAATATTTAATGATTATGATTTTGCAAAAGTGTCTGATGATGGATTCTAGTTTACAGTGCCATCACCTCATCAGTCAAATTCAAAGGGTCAGTTTCAAAAGGATAATTTATCATTTTTTACCTTCATTTCCATTTGCAAAGAGTGCGTTGCAGACTGATTTAATTCGTTGTGAACTGTAAGTGTGCTTTAAACTACTTGTCATTGTAGACTCTTAGTGTTGCGAACTCTCTATAATGGTTGATGATGGATTAAAAACTTAAAGGTCCGTTGGTTTGGTTTTCTACAACAAGGAGTGACTTTTATATACCAGGTAATGTGCTTGATGTTGAATTTCCACTACCTGAAAACGTATTATCATCAAACCCTAGTTGTTGCAAGTTTTCTATTCGTTGCAAACTGGTTTATACAATTGGTGTTGTAAACTCCTCTTTTCTTGGATAGATTTCACATTCTTTTCCTTCAAACCTTTATGCAGACCCAGAATACACGCTTTCTAGTCAAAGGGTAATTTGCAACTTATTCTTGCAACCATAAATTTATTTGCTGCAAACTTCCTATTCGTCGTGAACTGCATTTGTTGCTAATTATATGTGCTATGAACTGGATGTGTTAGGAATCCCCTATTTTTTCTCAGCTGATAAAACCCTAGCTGACCTCATTTTCACTTAGATTTGGAAAACATCATTTCACTCATGATCATATTCCTCTCCATACCTTTGAAATTGCAAATCCTTCTGATGAAAACCCTAGTCTAAAATTCGTTGCTACAACTTAATCATTGTGCTACAAACTGAGAAATTGCATTGCAAACTCCTTGTTTTACACAGTTGCTCTAAAATTTGTGTTACAGAGAAATCCCCCTGCGAACAAGTGGATTCTCTCTTAGGCTCTAGACTCCTAAGACCAAGACAGAAAAGTGCTATTGTGGACATTGACTTTCCTTTGCATTAATCTAAACTATTCAAAGAAGAAGAAGGGAGAGGGGTAAATACCTTTCGATGACATTTTTCCTTGCTCGATCCAGGTTGATCTTGATCTCCAAGTTCTTTAGAAGGTGCTGAAATACAATGAGCAACAAAAACGAGACATACTCCCTACTCTACCATGATTAGCTTCATAATGGATCTATGAAAGAAACAATTTTATAAAATGTACACAAACTTTAAAGGAAACAGGCCAAGCATAGATTTATATTAATGAAAACAAAGTGATGCTTACAACCATGGATGTAGGTGCAACAAATTCACCAAGCTCTCTTTGTCCAGACCCTTGCTCAAATAATCCACACACAAAATGTTGATGCTTCAATGATATCTCCCTTATGAGATCATAAGTTTGATACTTCACAATATCCCCCCTTTCACCATGAAGAGGCCTCCTTATATAGGCTTGGAGAGGCCTAACCACTTAAGATATTCTTGGGATAAGTTGTGGATTCTTCTCCTTTAGTTGTGGATCTTCCCTAAGATCGAGCCTTGACCTCAGATCCGAATCCAACCAACTCCATATATGAAGGGATTATTCCTTGATTTATCTCAACAATCCAAACATTTGCTTGAAAAAGGACAACGCTCCCTCAAAATGGGGCACAGAGCATTGGAACGCTCCCCCAAAAGAGGTCACAGGGCGTTGGCACTCCCTGACAGTGTATAGGGGAGAGTTGCCTTCCAAAATTGATTTTTTAGTGGTTTTCTCAGTGGAAAAAGACGTGTACTCTTTTTCAAATGAATTCTCCTCTTCAAAACCAGTCTTTTGAGGTGTTTTGTAAGTGTTCTTGTTAATGTCATCCGAGACACAACATAGACAAGATGACAGTATGATATTTGCGACACTTGTAGGCGAACTGTGACACTTGCGACATTGGTAACGACGACACTAGGCCATCATCCTAATGAGTAATTTTGATGTGTAACAATTTTTCTATTTGAGATTTCATTAAGTTTTGGGTTGTCATATTTTCCTCCCATCTCTTAGCTTCAGTCTTATTCCAGTTTCTACAATGTTGCTTTAGCATAAAATCCTTTTTCTAGCAAACCCTATTCTTGCAAAATCAAGCAGTAAAACCCTACATTCATCAATTTCCATCACATACTCAGCAAGGGAAGAAGATTCATAAAGGAAGGTTCAACCGTTTCATGCTATTTTCATTTGAAAAGATTTCACTACAAACTGTTCATTGCTACAAACTGTCTATTGCTGCAAATAGTTCGTGCTGCAAACTTTCCTGTAGGGGTTGTTGCTAAAAGGGGAAAGGGACCTATTTTTGGTATTAAAAATGGTAATTACAATGTGCAAAATATTTGAAAAACAAGCATCTACTGATATTTCACAGCGAAATCTTGATTCGCTGCAAAACTAACATACATAGAAATTTCGCAGCAAATTAGTACGCTGCAAAATAATATTTTCATCATATATTTTAAAATACGAACTGTGTTTGGATAAAATATTTTTTGGAGAAGAAGTATAATTCCATTTACTTGCTGACCAAAAATCAACCTGATCCAGTTCGTCATTTGGGAGAAAAGTCGAAAACATCACCTACAGGAAAGTTTGCAGCGAATCCTGCAGACGCACTGTGAACTTGACAATTAATTGGAATTTGAGCTGTAGGAATGTTGCCACATGTTAGAAGAGGTTCGAATAACTCCTCAGAGATCAGTTAGACATAAAGGGACACTTGTGCCTAAGATACAGCTCCATTAAATGTTCATGCAATGATTTGGCTAGAGTTGTATTTATTACTACCAACAACTTCCTGGATTCTAGCAGTTTGTTAAATTTTTGTTTGTTTGTCTATTGCCACATCTCTCCAAGGCACAAAATCCTGTGTTAGAGCTAGGTAACAAGTCATAGAGGAATTATTGATGTAATTTTATATTTAAGGGGTGATATGACTCCAATAGAGGGTTCAAGTGGTTTTTGTGAGACTCATATTACTCTTTCAGACTGTAAAAGCTTTCCAGATGATGTATGTACATATTTAAGACTCTTGGATGGTTAATGATTAGATTTTCTTCTACTATTACATGTTATCGTTCTCTCTTGTTTTGATGTTGTCTACTAGTAAATGATTTATCTTTAGTTCTTGTTTCTATGGAATTATAGTGTCTGATTTGTTGTCTTTTTTTTATGAAAGTGTTGCCAAAACATATCATCATGTTAACCTGGAGGTTCCTTGTTAGTGATATTTCCTCTATATGTGTGCCAAAGTGCCTGAAGTAGTTTGGTTCATATATTCACATTTTCTTCTTCATTCTTCCATCTTTTCATTGTTATCTTGTAAATTGATCAGAGATTGTTCAAGCCTTGGTTGCTAAAGTATGTTTTATGGAGCTTTTGTGTTGATACTTTCAACTGAGTTTCTCATCCATTCACTACACCTACAACTAAAAATATTATATTTTACAAAACTACAAATTTATGATGGGTATTAGGCTCGCACCTATAACAATCTAGGTGAGACTTCTTGTGCTAACAGTAAAATTAGAAATATAACACAAAAATTAATTATTGCATGAAATAAATAATAAATTTTCATTATGAATGCCTTTTTTTGCAGAACATGGGTCTTCTAGGAGATCCAATTGATCCTCATGAGATATATCCAGATTATAATGGGTATGACACATACATGGGAGATGATGATGATGAGGGAGATGTAGAAGACACCGAGGAAGACGACGATGATGATGACATTGATGATGATCATGATAGTGATGATGATGATGAGCCAGTTGTTGGTTGTAGCTAGTCACATTGATCATATAGACTCCATCATGGATCATTGTTGATATATCCTTATGATGTGTCTTTTCATGTTTACTATCATATGTATCATTTTCACATGCAGTACCATATTATTGAGTTGTATCGTTTTGACATTTATCATTTTGAATTATATCATTTGGACATGTATCATCTTGACTTGTATCATTTTGATTTACATCATTTATCATTTTCACTTATATCATTTGGACATGTATCATTTTAACTTATGTCTATTGTTGTCCATGTATCATTTTGACATGTATCATTTTGATTTACATCATTTATCATTTTCACTTATATCATTTGGACATGTATCATTTTAACTTATGTCTATTGTTGTCCATGTATCATTTTGACATATTATTGATCTACTGACATATTTGACTTTCACTTGTTTCAGTTATATATGATGATGATCCTATCAGTATTGATATATATTGGAAGTGGTCGATGTTTTTTGAATGGATATTTATTACGCATGATGATTTTAATTTACTACTCAGAATGGATGTTGTCAAATTCAATTAAATTTATTCATGAATGATATGACAAAAATTTGAAATGCAATATTTGTTTTTTTAAGATCTCCAGAAATGCTATGATATACATTTCAAATGAGATATCTGTTTTTTTACAAATATAATTTGTTTGAGATGATACTTATCTAATATGGATATATTTGACTCACTTGTTTTAATTATAGATGATGATCATGTTATAATTGTTATCTTGTTATTTTATATATACTATATGTTCTAGATTTTATTTAGATGGAGATTTAATAAGTATAATGATGTTGTTAGTTTGTATGGATGTCAATTTCCATAAAAAATATTTATTAAAGCTATCATATCAAATGATTCAAATGCAATATGACTTACTCTATAATAATATAAGTTTTTTAAGAGGCATGATATATTTAACTAATTAAATTGAAATAAAAAATATTAAATTAATAAATGGAAGCTATAAAGGAAGCAACATGAGTTGCTAAAATTGAAGCAAAATGTGGCTCTAAAATGGAAGTAAAACTTGACATTAAATTGGAATCCATACTTGGAGCTATTTCTGGATCTAAGTAGGAAGCTAGATTGGTTGCTTAACAAGAAGAAAATCTAGATGCTAATTAAGAAGAAAATCTCAACACTAAAAGGAAGCAAACCCTAGACCTAAAAAAGAAGCAAAACCAGGCACTAAAAAGGAAGAAAACCTTAGAACTAAAGGAATCCAAACTAATGTGGATTGTCTCTCCATTGGCATTTTCCAATCACAAAATTATTTATCATGACTTGGAAATCATGCTACACACCTTCCATTGCCTTCACTTGCCTTCACTTGCTTTCACTTGCCATGCCTTTCCTTGTCTTGCCTTCACTTTCCTTACCATGCATGGCCTTGTTATTCCTTGCCATGCCTTGCCTTGCCATGTCTTTCCATTCCTTTCCTTCACTTTCAATGCCTTGCATTTCCTTTCCTTCACTTGTCTTGCCATGTCATGCCTTGCCTTCACTTGCCATTCCTTTCCTTCACTTTCCATGCCATGCCATGCCTTCACTTACCTTACCATGCCTTTCATTTCCATGACATGCCATGCCTTGTCATCCCATGCTTTTTCATTCCATGCCATGCCTTGCCTTGTCATGCCATATCATGCCATGCCTTCAATTTTCATGTCATTCCATGTCATGCCTTTCCATGCCTTCACTTACCATGCCTTTCTATGCCATGCCTTCACTTTCCTTTCCTTTCCATGCCTTTCCATTCCTTTCCTTCACTTTTCATGCCTTGTCATTCCTTTCCATTCCATGCCATGCCTTGTCATGCCTTCACTTGTAATGCCTTGTCCTGCCATACTATGCCTTGCCATGCCTTCCCTTCCCTTGTCATGCCTTTCCTTTCCTTGCCTTCACAGGACTTGCCATGCCTTTCCTTGACATGCATTTCCATGTCATGCCTTCATTTTCCTTGCCTTGCCATGCCATGCCTCGTCATTCCTTGCCTTCACTTTCCATGCCTTGTCATTCCTTTCCTTCACTTTCCATGTCTCGTCATTCCTTTCCTTCACTTTCCATACCTTACGTTGCCTTTATTAGGACTGCATTGCCTTCTCTTGCCTTCAGTTGCCTTGCCTTGCCTTGCCTTACCTTGCCATGCCTTGCCTTGCATTTCCTTCATTTTCCTTGCCATTCTTTTCCTTTCCATGTCATTCCTTCACTTTCCTTGCCATGCATTTCCTTTCCATTCCATGCCTTTCCATGTCATTCCTTGTCATGGCATGCCATGCTTTCACTTGCCATGCCTTGCCTTTCCTTGCCTTCACTTGCCTTGCCATGCCTTTCCTTGTCATGCCTTTTCATGCCACAATTTCACTTGCCTTTCCATGCCTTGACATGTCATGATTTCACTTTCCTTGCCATGTGATCCAGGTGGATATTAGTGGCCACCCACCTATTCCAATTGGCTCAAAACAATCTTTTGGCAATTTACTAATTTTACTAATTTTTTGGTTCCTAAACTTTCGAGGTTATTTTGAGGGAATAAATGAATGTTTTTTGGGATTTATCACCTCAATGATATCCAATGGCTCTTATTGATCCCCCAAAATGAATCTCCTTGATGATACCTTTTCAACGAGCTATTGTGCCCCCCAAACGACGAATGTATGCCAATGTTACGCCCACAAGAAGTGGATACACCAAACTACCCAAATTGGTTCCACAAAACTGTTGGCTCTTCATCTTCCAGGGTTAGGGTTTTGGATTTTCTTTATGTTAAAAATGCCTTTAGAGCCTCATTGTAACAATCATCTTCTTGTGACTGAGTGTATCTATGACATATTTTCTCAGAGATAAGATACCACCATTCTAGCATGTCTATCTATGTTATTGTTCACTATGTCTTTGTGTTAACATTAAAAATCTGTGGTTTCATTTCATTCCACTCATAAAATTTGGATCAGTGGTATCAGAGCAGACTGATCTTGATCATTTTTTAGTGCATGTCCCTGATGAGGTCCGAGTATATCAAGTTGGGTCTCAATCTTGTATCTCTTGAGGACAATTGCTCTCGCATGCCCAAGAAACCCTCTATGGCGGAAGAAAAGAAAAACGATAGAGAAAATGATTCTATTAATATGTTGCTTGAGAAACCTCTCACCTATTAGAGGGACAAAATGATGGAGAATTGTTCCCACATCCTTCAACTCCTACCGATAACAACAGGCGCATCTTCATCAAGTGACCACTTTGGAGGCACCTTACCTTTCAAGGTACAAGTTAATTTTGATATTCCCATATTTGAAGGATAGATAAATGCGGATGCCCTAGAAAAATGGTTAAATCTGCTAGAAGGTTATTTCTCTTTTACACTCCTTAAGGCTCTCACCCATGTCAAACATTGGTGGGAAACTTACTGGGAGAAAAGTTCCATAGAGGAGTCTGGAAAATATGGGTCCGAGCCCACTTGGGAGTTTTTTGTGGATGCGTTCAAGCAACAATATTACCCTGTTGGCAACTATGACAACCAATACATGATATGGGCTACACTACCACAGGAGAGGGGCCAAGAAGTATCAGATTTCACCAATACCTTCCATACCTTGCACACCAAGTTGGGTATTAAAGACTCTAAGCGACATTTGGATCTAAAATATCATGGGGATCTACACATATACATCCAAACTAAAATGGATTTTCTAGAAATCTCATCACTGGGTGTTGCTTATCAATATGTTGTTAAAATCGAGTAGAAATTTAAGCACCACAACAAGCGAGAATTTGGGTCTGCAAATCCGCAACAACCAAAGTATGGTAAAGACAACCTTAACAACCATCCTTCAGAAAACTAGTCCAAGCCACAGGAAAATAAGGGTAATGGAAAGATGAAGAAGGACACTGGAAAATGGTGTGATTTCCATAAAATCCCCTAGCACAACACTAATGAATGTCGTTCAAAATAGTCATTGGTGGCCAAGATCAAAGACAAGGAGTTGAACCCTGATTCAAAATTTGATTCAGAAAATACTGGTAGAAGACAAATCATCGACACAAACCCCACTACTATTGTCATGACCACAGAAATTCAACCAAAAGAACTAGAAGATCCTGAAGAGGGGGGGTTCCTTTTGCATTCACAGATGTGGGTGAAGGGGACCCCACTACATTTTATTGTTGATAGTGAAATCCAGAAGAACCTCATCTCAGCAGAGGTCATCAAATAGTTGGGATTTTCGACAACACCACACCCACAACCATACAACATCAAGTGGCTTCGCCATGGATGAGATCTTTGTGTCAGCCAACAATGTCGATTTTCATACGGCAACCATCCCTTCAAGGATGAGGTATTATGTGATGTTTCCCCGATGGGTGTTTGCGATGTTCTCTTGGGCCAGCCATATATGTGGAAGTTTCATGCTATTTATGAGTCTTGACCCCATAATGTCATTGTTACTCTGGGGGTTCATCTCTACAGGATACCAGAGGTAGTTCTGACTAATGTCACACCTAAACAGTGCCGCAAGGTAGTATCTCATACTAAATTTTTTAGCTTCTTCACAATCTATTCAAAAGGTGAACAGAAGGACACTACAACCAATACAACTTCAGTCCAAGCACCTTCTATCTAGTAGAAGCATGTCAATAAGATTTCAAAAAAAAAAAAAATATTCCTTCTGCACACATGCATATCATGTATCCAAACTGGTTAAAAATGTCCAACCCTTCCATCCATAGGTTCGTGAAAACCTTCAACAAACTAAGCAACACAACTTCTCCAGCAAGGCAAGCAGATCTAGGTGGATATTAGTGGCCACCCACCTATTCCAATTGGCTAAAAACAATATTCTGGCAATTTACTATTTTTAACAGTTTTTCGGTTCCTAAACTTCTGGGGCCATTTTGAGGGCCTAAATGAAGTTTTTTCTGGATTGAGCACCTCAATTATAGGAAAAGTCTATGATTGAACCCCCAAAATGAACCTTCTCTATGATACATTTCCAACGAGTTATCGTGCACCCCAAACGGAGATCGTATGCCAAAGTTACGCCCTGGGGAAGTTGATACACCAAACTACCTAAAACGAGTTCCAAAAAAATGTTGGATTTTCATCTTCCAGGGTTAGGGTTTTGGATTTAATTTATATTAAAAAGGCCTTTAGAGCCTCATTGTAACAATCATCTTCTTTCGAATGAGCATAGCTTTCACATATGTTCTCAGAGATAAGTTGCCACCATTCTAGCAAGCTTGTTTTCAGTCTATATTTTACCGTTTTCAACGTATTTCTTATTTAATAGAAGTCAAGTTTTACTGTATCTCTGTTATTATTCACTGTGTCTATGTGCTAACATTATAAATATATGGTTTCATTTCATTCCACTCATTAATCCCGATCACCATGCCTTTCCATGCCATGCCATGTCTTCACTTTCCATGCCTTGCCTTGCCTTCACTTTCCTTGCCATGCCTTTCCATGCCTTCTCATGCCATGCCTTCACTTGTCATTCCTTGCCATGATTTTCCATGCCTTCACTTTCCATGCCTTGTCATGCCATGCCTTCAATTTCCTCGCCTTTACTTTCCTTTCCTTTCCATGGCTTCACTTGACATGTGATGTCTAGCCTAACAAGTTGTTAAATTGTCAAACATATGTAATAAGCACTGAGAAAAACCCTAGTGGCAGAGATACTCCAACAAATGATTTTTCGGTCAACGAACTGATAGCGTAGGGGCCCCACTAGATGAAACCCGATGCTCCATATCCAATGCAACTGAGAGTTCATCCATCTGATTCCCGATTTGAGTTTTATTGTGAGTTGCAACTTGCCTCCTCAATCCATTTAGGGACATGTGGCCAATTTGGTCCGGGGTCATAAAATCCAAACTGAGCAACATAACGGAGTTATGTAAGCTCTCGCAAGTCTGTTTAGCCGAGGCCCACACAACTACACTATCCACAAATGCCCCACACAATGTTCTTAAAGATCGATTTCGTCTTCAGAAATTGCACTATGCCTCATTGACCAAAACCCTAGTGCCGGAGATACTCCAACAAATGGTTTTTCGGTTGATAGAATGATAGTGGAAGGGGCCCACTAGCTAAAACTCAGTGCTACATATCGAATGCAACTGATGGTTCATCCATCCGAGTCCCCGTTTGAGTTTTATCGTGTACAAATTTCTTCTTCAAGTCATTCAGGGACATGTAGCCAATTTGGTTTGAGGGCATAAAATCCAAACCAAGTAGTGTAATAGAGTTCCATAAGCTCCCACAAGTCTTTTTGGCCAAGGACCACACAACTACACTACCCACAAATGAATTCCTTCAATGAACACTACATTTGACTCTCACTCTTGTTTCTTTTTGAAGGAAAGTATTTAGAAAATTCTACATGGTTTTCAGTTAAGAAACTTTTTAGGAATGATATCCCTCATTTGAAAGACCTTTATCACCATAGGGTTGGCCACTGGAATCCATGGATGATGCTCAGTACTAAATTCAATATTGTGATATTGGTAGAACTATAATAAAAAAGGTGTAGGATCTGAGTATGGATGACCTATTTCTAAAAATGGGTATCATTAGCACAACAATTTTGTGGAAGCACTATTGATGGAATAGCTCTAAGCCTTTTAAGAAAGATAAACTGACAAATGGGTATAAATGGCTTGATGTTTTATCTAGGCTTAATAAGCTCTAGAGGATGTTCTCTCAACCCTCTAAGTGGATAATTATGCTACATTCAATGTGTATTTATTTCATTAAGCCTAAGAAGTTTGTTTTTTATTGGTTTTTGTTTCTAGGTAGCCTTCCTCTTGGCTAGCTCCTGAAGTATCTAGGAATTATGCAACCCAATTTTCCCCTCTATCACAACAATGAAATTGTCAAGCATATTTTTTATCTCTATGCGTATGCCAAGCCACCTCAACATGGGTCTCTAACATGACATGGTCAATCCCCCCTTGGGGAAATTCACTATAATTCTAATCTCCTTAATGGCCAACTCCAGGGTCTCTAGCATGACATGGTCAATCCCCCCTTGGGGACATTCACTATAATTCTAATCAATGTGATGTGATTCAAATGGAATACAAATTGTTAGAACACTTTAATTTTTTTTTCAAATAAGAGATAAACTTTCAAGTCTTTTTGTTTTGATATCTTCAAAATAAATTATGAAAAAATTAGGAATATCGTTCTTTTTAGAATAAAAGATATGTTCATTATATCTTGACAGGGCACATCAATTACCATCCATTAAAATTTTTTAGTCATCCAAATCGACAACTCTCACGATTTCAGAGTTCTAAATTTGTGTGAGGTTTAAACAAAAGAAATCTCAACAGATCCAAAAATATATTCATTGGATGTTTTAGTTTTGATTGTATTCTATTTTGAGAACTGAGAATGTGGAATGTCTAACTAATTTTCGTTAAGACATTTTTTTATAAATAGACATATCAAAGATCTATTCCAGGCTTCTTCTGGCCGAATGTAAAAGAGAATTTTTTGAAATATCAAATAGAAAGAGAAGACAAAGATTCTACGTCTCATTTCCTTGAGTTGCGAGCTTTCTATTTATTGCCATTTCATAATCTTATCTTCTTCACTCCATGGTTCTTGAATATTGAAAGACTACAATTTAGTAACACATCTACCGTGGTTCATACATTGGATATTTGTTCACTTACAATTTTTCCTCTTTTATTACTGTGAGTAAAACAAGACATGTATATGTGTAAGTTTCCTCATTTTAAATCATCCATCAAGGACTCATTCTTCATAGTTATTCTATTGTGGATAAGGTAATATTTATCAGTATTGGATACCTTACTTTATTTTGATAGTCTTTGTTAATCAATTCTACTTTTCATATGATCAAAATTTATAAAGATTCAAAGAAAGAGATACTACCTCTGTGTTTTCTCATTATTAAAATCCATTTGAAGTTAAATCTTAAAACCGAATGTAGAAAAGCATTACAAAAACCATTCTCTTAAATTTTGGATGCCTAACTTTATTCAGTGAGCCTAGAATAAATCTTAGGAACAACACAAACTAATGTGGATTATCTCTCCATTGGAATTTTTCCAATCACAACATTATTTATCATGACTTGGAAAACATGCTTCACACCTTCACTTGCCTTCACTTTCCTTCACTTTCCATGCCTTTCCTTGCCATTCCTTGCCATGCCATGCCATGCATTTCCTTTCCAAGCCTTGCCTTGTCATGCCTTTCCATTCCTTTACTTCACTTGTCATGCCTTATCATTCCTTTACTTCACTTGTCATGCCTTATCATTCCTTTCCTTCACATTCCAAGTCTTGCCTTGCCTTTCCTTCACTTTCTTTGCCATGCCATTCCTTGACTTCACTTCCCATTCTTTGCCTTCACTTGCCATGCCATGTCATGCATTGACTTGCATTTCCATGCCTTGCCTTGCCATGCCATTCCATGCCTTGTCATGCCACGCCTTGTCATGCCATGCCATGCCTTTCCTTGTCATGCCATGTCATGCCATGCCTTACCTTGTCATTCCATGCCATGGAATTGCCTTGTCATGCCATGCCTTCACTTGTCATGCCATGCCATGCCTTCACTTGCCTTGCCTTACCATGCTTTTCCATTCCTTGCCTTCACTTGTCATGGATTTCCATTCCCTGCCATGCCATGCCATGCCTTACCATGTCTTCACTTTCCATTCCTTGTCATGCCATGGCTTCACTTACCTTACCATGCCAAGGTCGTCTTGCCTACACTTGCCATGCCATGTCTTTCCTTGCCTTCACTTTCCTTTCCATGCTTTTCCTTGCCATGCCATTTCTTTACTTGTCTTTCCTTATCTTTTCTTACCATGCTTTGTCATTCCTTGTCATTCCTTACCTTCACTTTCCATGCTTTGTCATTCATTGTCTTCACTTGTCATGCCTTGACATTCCTTGCCTTCAATTTCCATGCCTTTCCTTGCTTTTTCTTACCTTCACTTGCATTGCCTTGCCATCCCTTGCCTTTCCTTGCCTCACCTTCACTTGCCTTGTTATTCCTTTCCTTTCCATGTCATGCCTTAACTTTCCTTGCCATGCCATGCCATGCCTTCACTTTCCATGCCTTGTCTTTCCTTTCCTTCACTTGCCTTGTGATGTCTTGCCTTCCCATTCCATGCTATGCCTTCACCTTCCATTCCTTGCCTTTCCTTGCCTTCACTTGCCTTGTTATTCCTTGCCTTGCCATGTCATGCCTTCACTTGTCATTCCATGCCATGATTTTCCATGCCTTCACTTTCCTTCCCTCGCCATATCTTCACT
Organism: Picea engelmannii; assembly: GCA_009831015.1. Lineage (NCBI taxonomy): Eukaryota > Viridiplantae > Streptophyta > Pinopsida > Pinales > Pinaceae > Picea > Picea engelmannii. Next base: position 422,326 of record ML795607.1, on the reverse strand, counting down.
TTCCATGCCATGTCTAGCATAACAAGTTGTTAAATTGTTAAACATATGTAATAAGCACTGAGAAAAAACCTAGTGCCAGAGATACTCCAACAAATGGTTTTTCGGTTGATGGAATGGTAGCGTAGGGGGGCCAATAGTTGAAACTCAGTGCTTTGGCCAATGTAACTAATGGTTCATCCATCTAAGTCCTGGTTTGATTTTTATCACGAGTTTCAACTCACCTCCTCATGCGATTTAGGAACATGTGGCCAATTTGGTCTGGGGGCATAAAATCCAAATCAAGCAATATAACAAAATTTCGTAAGCTCCTGCAATTATGTTTGGCCAAGGCCCAAGTGACTACACTACCTACAAATGCCCGACACAATGTTCTTGAAGATCGACCTCCTCTTCATAAATTGCATTATGCCTCATTCACCAAAACCCTAGTGCTGAAGATACTCCAGCAAATGTTTTTTCGGTCAAAAGAATGATAGCAACGGGGCCCCACTAGCTGAAACCTGGTGCTCTGGATCCAATGCAATTTACGATTCATCCATGAAAGTCCTGGTTTGATTTTTATCGCGATTTGAAATTTTCCTCGTCAATTCATTCAAGGACATGTGGCCAATTTGTTCTGGGCGAATAAAATCCAAACTGAGCAGCATAATGAAGTTCCATAAGCTCCCACAAGTATGTTTGGCCAAGGCCCATGTGACTACACTATCCACAAATCCCCGAAACAATGTTTTTGAAAATCGACCTCCTCTTTAGAAATTGCACTATGCCTCATTGAGAAAAATCCTAGTGCCGAAGATACTCCAACAAACAATTTTTTGGTTGAAAGAATGATAGCGTAGGGGCCCCACTAGCTGAAAATCAATGCTTTGGATCTAACGCAACTGATATTTCATCCATCCAAGTCTTGGTTTGAGTTTTATCGTGAGTTGAAACTCACCTCATTAAGCCATTCAGGGACATGTGGCCAATTTGGTTCGGGGCCATAAAATCCAAACCGACCAACATAATGAATATTTGTAAGCTCCCACAAGTTTGTTTGGCCAAGGCCCACACTACTACACTACCCACAAATGCTTGACATAATGTTCTTGAAAATCGACCTTATCTTCAGAAATTGCACTATGCCCCATTGAGCAAAACCCTAGTGTCGAAGATACTCCAACAAATGATTTTTTCAGTCAATGAAATGATAACGGAGGGGCCCACTAGCTGAAATATAGTTCTATGGATCCAATGCAATTGATGGTTCAATCATCTGAGTCTCGGTTTGAGTTTTATCGCGAGTTGCAACTCACCTCCTCAAGCCATTCAGGGACGTGTGGTCGATTTGGTCCGTGGGCATAAAATCCAAACCGAGCAGCATAACGGAGTTCCATAATCTCTTACAAGTTTGTTTTTCCAAGGCCCATGCGAATACACTATCCACAAACACCCGACATAGTGTTCTTGAAAATCGACCTCCTCTTTAGAAATTGCACTATGCCTCACTAAGCAAAACCCT
>ML795607.1:359683-383539 GCA_009831015.1 Picea engelmannii | reverse complement strand
ATTTTTTTGTTTTTATTTTGTTTTATTTAATGTTTAATATATGTATTTTTATATTGTTTTTTAATTTGTTTTTTAATCAATTTAAATTAATCAAACTCTAAAATAATTACTAACTTAGATAATTAACTTAATTATTAATTAATTAATTAATTAATTAATTATTAACTAGTTAGTTATCAGCTAGTTTAACAAATTCTAACTATACTAACATTATTATTTAATCTAATTAACTTATTGTTCTTTGTGTTTATCCTAAGTTTGATTATTCATGGATGGGTGATGGGCGAGAGGTAGTCAACGGGGCAAAAGGACAAGGGAGTGAGGGCGCAACGTGGATGAAGGATGCAAAAGGGTGATGGGGAAGCGAGCGAAATGAATGGAGGGGAGAAACGGGATCAACTAAGCCAGACTTCGTCATCACAAGAAAAAAACGCCAAATCAACAGTCGAAGAATCGAGTTACCTATGATTATAGGTCCCCAATAGTATGGAAAGGCATGGCATGGAAAGACAATGCATGGCATGGAAAGGCATGGTATGGCATGGAAAGGCATGGTATTGAAAGGCATGGTATGGAAATACAAGGCATGGCAAGTGAATGCAAGGCATTGTATGGAAATGCATGGCATGGAAAGGCATACCATACCATACCATACCATAGCATGGAAAGGAAATACATACCATACCATACCATGGCAAGGCAAGGCATATCATACCATACCATGCCAAGGATACCACACCATGGCATGATAAGGAAAGGCATACCATGCCAAGGCATGACATGGCATGGCATGACAAGGCAAGGCAATGCATGACATGGCAAGGAAAGGAAATGCAAGGCATGGCATGGCAAGGAAAGGAAAGGAATGGCATGGAAAGACATGGTATGAAAAGGCATGGAATGAAAAGGAAATTCATGGTATGGAAAGGCATGGTATGGCATGGCAAAGCAAGGTATGGAAAAGCATGGAGACTGAATGCAAGCCATGGCATTTCAAGGCATGGCATGGAAAGGTATATCATACCATACCATAGAAAGGCATGGCATGGCATGGAATGACAAGGCAAGGCATGGAAAGGAAAGGAACGCAAAGGCATGGCATGGCATGGAAAGACATGACATGGCATGACATGTTAAGGAAATGCATGGAAAGGAAAAGCATGGCATGGAATGGCATGGCAAGGCAAGGAATTGCATGACATAGCAAGGCATGGCATGGAAAGGCATGCAAAGGCCAGGCAAGGCATGGCATGGAAAGGCATGCAAAGGCCAGGCAAGGCATGCAAAGGCAAGGTATGGCATGGAAAGGAAAGGAAAGGTATGGCATGGAAAGGCATGACATGGCATTGCATTGCAAGGCATGACATGGCATTGCATTGCAAGGCATGACATGGCATTGCATTGCAAGGCATGACATGGCATGGCATTGCAAGGCATGACATGGCATGGCATGGAAAGGCAAGGCATGACATGGCAAGGAAAGGCGAGGCATGGCAAGGCAAGGCAAGGCATGGCAAGACAAGGCATCGAAACACAATACTTATGCTCAATTTCCAGCCTTATTAGCTTGATGTCCATGGTTTAGTTGTCATATTTCTCCCTTGGAATACACCTTGACACCTTTTATTACATTTCTGTCATAATTTTCATCCCTTTAGGGATTGATGTCTTGAATATTTTAGGGTTGTTATGTGCCATGGAAATGATGTCTTCAATATTATAGGGCTAATACCTCCTCGAGGCATAAAAACTTAATAGAACAACATTTTTGAGTTCCATGAGATGTTGCAAGCTTGTTTAGGCATGGAATAGGTGACCACTTTGTCCATCTTCTCCTCAAGCATGGTTTCATAAATTGGACCCCTTAATCCAAATGTTGCATTGTTTCTTACTGGGTGAAACCCTAGTTCTCGAAATCGATGAATAAAGCAACCTCTGAAGCATGGGACCTGAGAGTGAGGGGTGCTCTAAATGAAATCATATGCCATGAATCCAACAGAGTCAATGGTTTTGTAGTAAGAGTCTCGATTTTCATTTTATGCCCAGTTGTAAGCCCCATCCCAAACCATTTTGGGGACTCTTGGCCAATTCCTCCTTGGCGCATAAAAACATAACGAAGCAACACTTTTGAGTTTCGTGAGATGTTGCAAACTTGTTTAGTCATGGACTAGGTGACCACTTTGTCCATCCACTCCCGACACACATTTTCATAAATTGGACCCCTTAATCGAAATGTTTCATTGCTTCTTATTGAGCAAAATCCTAGTTCTCRAAATTGATGAATAAATAAACCTCCGAGGCATGGGACCCGAGAGTGAGGGGTTCTCTAGATGAAATTGTATGCCAGGAATCCAACGGAGTCGACAGTTCCACAATAGGAGTCTTGGTTTTCATTTTATGCCCAGYTCCAAGCCACATCCCAAACCATTTCAGGGACTCTAGGAAAATTCCTCCTCAGGGAATAAAAACCTAACAGAGYAGCATTTTTGAGTTCTATGATATGTTGCAAGCTTGTTTAGGAATGGAATATGTGACCACTTTTTCCATCCGCTCACGAGGAACAGTTTCATAAATTGGACCCCTTGATCCAAATGTTGCATTGCTTCTCACTAAGAAAAACCCTATTCTCAAAATAGATGAATAAAGAAACTTCTGAGGCACGAGACTCGGGAGTGAGTGGTGATATAGCTGAAATCCTATGCCATGAATCCAATGGAGTCGACAGTTCCTCAATCCAAGTCTCGGTTTTCGTTTTATACCCATTTGCAAGTCTATAATACCCTTGTTTCCCCCAACTTGTAATTAATCATTATCTATGATTATCATGCTATGGAATGTGAACAATGTAAATTTATTATTGTTTATATTTCCAATATCTGACTATGGGGGTGAAGCCTTGAAGTATTGGCCATGATATCACTTGAGGAAAGAGTGAGGAAACTATAGAGAGGGTTCATTATGTCAAAATGAACCAATTCTCCTTGGTGAAATAATGAGCCTCATCTTGATTCCAAGAAAAATCATTTAATGAGAAAAGAATAGTGGTTGAACCACCAACTACCCCAATGAATGGAAGCATGGAGGGCCTAGCTGAGAATTCAAAAAAAATTCAGCTTGAAGTACCAAAGAGGGTAGCCTTCTTGTAGGCATAGATTGAACCGAGTTCCTTATGGCAGAAGGAATAGGATAGGTCCAGAACCTTCCTGGGAAAAGAAGGCAGAGGCACACAAATGAATATGAGGACGATTCAAAAAGAAGGAGAGTGCATGGGGATCCCAAGTTTTAGGAAGAACTGAAATATTAAGTAGTTATGGTTACAAGAGAGAACCAGAGGAGGATTTCGGTATATGGGGAAGATAATTGTTGAAAGGAATGCACTAGCATGTGTAATAGAAAGATTAGAGAACCTGTGGAAGAGATACGAACTGGAGCATAGAAGACCCGAAGCCCAGACTGGAGCAAAAGAGGGTCGCGAGCTTGGTGTTGGATGGAAAGAAACTGGGGCTGGAAGGAGAGGGAATCGAGGGACAATGTAGTTGTGAAAGGAATCTCTTGTAGACAGGAAATCCAACTAGGAAGGCATCTGATAAACCCTGAGGATGACCTGAGCTTAGTGGGGAAGAAGGGCGCCTTCTATTGTTTCCAGCCAAGTGGAGTTTTGAAGACAAAGGAATTGTCTCTTGTCGTTTTTATAGACCAGAGATCCATCCTTAGCCATAGAAAGAAAGCCACTATATTGATGTTGAGGAAGCATCTGATAAACCTCGCAGAGGCTATGACTGAGAGAGAATCTCAGAGAATTTGCAGAAGACTTGAGGAACACCAAGAAGTTTCACTAATGATATCCTGGCTTGGAACGAGGGTGGCCAGAGTGATAAGAGTGAATGTCTCTGAGCCTACAATTGGATGGAAAGGTGAACATCCACAGTCATTTTGGTAGTTTTAACTTGCAATACATATAATTACTTCATATACCATGTGTACTTAAATTGAAATTCAATGGTTGAATGTTTGTATTGTGTCCAAATGTGCCTCACATGAAATTGATGGTAATAATGCTTATTTTTCTTATGTAAACTGTTGCATTTGAATGGATGTAAGATGAAAAGTTTGGCCCTGTACTGGTTGGAAAATCCCAAAAGGGATTGCTCAAAGGATCAACTTCACAATTTTAGAGTCAGTACAAACTCTACAGGACCGCTACAGTCTTGTTGATCCCTCGAAAATACCTTTCCCTTTTATAGAACTTGAGTTCTATGAATGGAAGGCACTTCATTCAAACTAGTCATCCATGTGACCATGGGCTCAAGTCCACAAAATTAACTAAATATCGGATAAGATTTAAGAGTGTATCCCTATGGGGCTTGCCAAAGTCCCACACGATCGGGACCCCGGAACCCTGCGCTACGCTCCAAGGGAGATACTTATTCTAAACTTCAGGGCTCTGGGAGTCCAAAGCACTGGGGCGAGTGAACTTTTCAAAGTCCTAAATCTTGCTGAAGGCAACCAGTCAAAACAATGACCGAACAATTGACCAACAACTAGTGGTTTCCTATCCGTTTCCAAGGGATCTGCCTTATCATTAAACCATGAAAAACCTTCTTAGTTGTCGATCTAATAACCTTTGGGACCCTTCCTTATCGTTGGATGTGAGCCATGGTCATTCGACATTGACCCACTCCCGGAGAAAAAGGGTGTTAAATGGCTAGGATCCTCGAACGTCGGAATCATGAAGTAACGAAGGTCGTAGATCTAAGGATCCTTCAGGATCCTTCTTGACTGTTAGATCAAGTGTTAGTTGAAACATAGGGAAAGGGGAAGGGATGACTGACATCAATCGATATTTCTACCTTATGACCCTCCCAACTGGTTACCCTCCGGAGCTAACGACGAAGAGCGTGTCAATCGCAGGGGCGCAGAGCTGTGAATCCACGTCACTCGTTGGATCAAACCAGTGAATATTATGGATCATCCGATCATTATTTTTCTCTTCAGCTAAACCCCACTTCGGGTGATTCATAATGCAAGGTGTGGATTTCCCCTGAAGTCTAAAGGGAGGAGTGACGCCAGCAGACGACATGGCCAAAGTACATGGTGGATTCCGACCATGTGACAACACCGTCACGTGTCATCTTGTGTTTAATCCACGTGACCTGCTAACTCATCATATATGGTATATGGTCAAAGAGTTGGGTACCATGTGTCAAGGCGGCATCATCTCCACGTATCTTCCAGGTGGAATATGGTAGTAGGGACACCTATGTAGAAGGCCATGTACGCAAGAGGGACCCGCTTTGGGAGTCCAGGACTTCGAAACTCCAGGTGCCTGGAGTGCTAAGATGCAATCTCCAAAAGGGGTCGAAGGTCGAAGCCATGTGGAAGGATTCTAGGGTTTCGAGACTCTTAAGGATTTACAAGTAGATAAAATGGCATTTAACATCAGAGTGTTGAAGCGTCGAACGCTAAAATCCCTTAAGCCTATGCGTTGAACGAGGGAGAATCTCATCCATTAGATTTAACAGTGGATTGATCTCCACCATAGATGCAAGAGTGTTAGGGAACTTCAGAACTTCGGGACTTTGGGAATGTTTTAGACATGGTCAAGAAGGACGAAGGGCCAAAGGCCCAGTAATCGCGAAGGCACGGGGAACATTCCCTATAACTGCCCCTCTAGTGGCCATGCCATCGCTAAAGGATGAAAACTGAGGTTAAGTCTGTGCTAGTGGGATGGTATGAATGAGGTGGACCCACATGGGTACCACATGGCCTTTGAACAATGATGTATGAAGAGCTTTGGAAGGGCATAAATTCCAATCTAGAGCTCGGATTTGAGCATGGTAATAGTCGTTGGAAAGATCTTAAAGAGCAGAAGATGATGGAGATCTCGAGAAGATGGTTTTATATTTTTGAGGGAAAGAGAAAATTTATACCCCATCCCTAAAAAGGGTACTTAGCGGTCGGGTGTGTTACAAAGTGGTATCAGAGTGGGAAACAACACTTGGCCTTCTTAGGCTCACGAAAGAGTCAAGTGATTTTATTTCTTAGAAAAATTTAAAGGAGACGACACCCTACCCTACCCTATCTAGCAGAGCATGATTCAAACACAAGCCTGGATGGGTCGAAGAACAATCATAAAACTAGTTTACCAAGGCTAATATGAGACTATTGAGAGTATCATTGCCACACATAAATTATCTGCATAAGTTCCTTGAGGAGAAGGATGCAAATTAAAAATTGAGTTGGGATTTTACCCAACAAGATTGAATCATGCTAGACTGTGGCAGAAGAATCCTATCATTTATTTTGGAAAATGATAGCCAGTCCTACAAAAGTGGGATTATGTCGAGGGGCATTAATAATAAAACTTGGATGCAAATGGCATAAACCTGTTTTAAGGAATACTTAAGTCCAGAGGGAAAATGGACTGAATAGGTGGCATGAATTGCCTAAAAGTGGGATTAATGAAGCCACTGTTAATTAAAAGTGTTGATTAAATAAATAATTTTGCATTGGGATTACAATCCTCCATGTCTATAGGCCTTATGGAAGTAGGTGAGATCATCCTACTTGACTTGTCATAACTGAAAACATTCCTACTAGGGTAATCCTTCTTTGTAAAATAAAAGAAGTCATGTGGACCGAGAATGAACCTCATGGAAGAGGTGAAAAGACATGAGCAAGTTCAAAAGCTCATGGTTGTGCTAGGGGAGTGTGTATCCCTATTAACTTAAGGGCGCATCTATGCAGGAATGGGTTTGGTGACCATTTTTTGAAAAGGTTGAGCATGCAAAACTCTATGGTTTTGAAGGGAAATGAGAAACAAATTTCTTTTTGGGTACAAGAATTGTTGGGAAACATTTTTCTAATCAAGCTAATAAACGAAGTTGTAGAAATATGGAGTGATTGAGTCAGAAATCACCACAACCTCCCTTGCTTGGTGGATAAAAAACTAATATGCTAGAATTCCTATGTGAGGAGGAGAGTGACCTCTATCCCTGGCTGTTGCTGAATAGAAGGAATAATTCTGGGTGTAATGGTTAAGGATGAACTACATTTACAACCTATCTTATGTTTTAATGAAAATAGACAAAACAACTAGAACCTCTACAAAAATTTAAAAAGAAAGAGATGGAATTTCTACCCAAGACTAATTATGATCTAAAGATGCTCTGGAGTTCTGTATTAAAAAACTTAGTAAGTAACATACTTCGAAATTGTATATGGGATTTAAGGTAATAGTCCAAATGTTATTAGACATTAAAATTCATTATAAATGAGGTAAAATGGTTAATTAAATGTTGATCCTGAATGTGGTAAAGGAAGTGTTGGGGCACTTCTATATGACCAATGGGTCAGATTGAGATCCAGTGGTGGATGGTATCCATATAGATATGGTTTGGTATACTTAAATCATAGTGAGGGGGAATCTAGAAAAGGATTCCCTTGATCGAAAGGTATGTTGATCAAGACTAGTTGGAAGCTAGATTGGTTGTTTTGTTACCTTGGGCATGGTTATAATTCCCCAGACTGTATTTATGAGTTGGGAAATTCTTTTATCGCAGTTGAGGAAAGAGTGTTTTTTTGCTAGTTGTTATCTAGTAGAAAGGGAAACCTAGTTATGAATATGTCTGTGAAACTTCCCATGAGGATATCATGTGGATCACTGCAAGCTCTCATTAGAGAGAGAAGACTAGTGATAAGTATCTCTATGAGACTTATCATAAGAATTATTGTAAGATATTTGGGAGAAGGATATGGAATTTTTGAAATTCCCATGTGTGTGAATGACATGGAACAAGGTGCAAGAAATGAACTTGCATGTTGAACATATATCTATGTTTATACATGCTCAAGTGCATGGAATGGATGCATTATAAGGTTTCCCAATATGAAGACTGGTATGAAGACCAAATAGATATGAATGAATGATATTAAAGGTGAAAGTGATGCACATGTATGATGTAAGAGTATATGTATACTAAAAGCATGATGTGACTGCCTAAATAAGTGAAATGTAAGGCAAGAATTTCACTTGCCAAGATTGAATGAATAACATGGATGCTTGGCTGACTCTATTATGAGGAGTCATGAAATTTTTGTTTTGAATAATATCTTGATGGGAATGTGTTCCATTCCCTCAGGAAAAGATAGTATAAATAGATGAAAGAGTAAATGAGTAAGGACACTATGTTGTCATGATAAAAGAAAACATGATTATGCATGTGGTTAAGTGCATCATGGATGTAAGACAAAAAACAAGGAACATGTGTGGATAAATAACCTGGATGCATAATAAAGATGCAAGGTTATATTCCTTGTGGAATATTTAGTAAACAACTAAAATGATAAAGCTGAAGTTGACTCAAGGTTGAGGCCATCACCAAATAATCCGATCAGAGGTGAATGATGTAAATGCACTGTCTAAAGTGAGGAGGCCTGCCATTGAAGCATGCAGGTCCCAAGGTACTAACTGGTTTCTAATTCTAATTCCCGGATGATGTGTTGAAGTCGACAGGAAAAGACTCGTCGAAGAATGTATCCCCCATCAACGACATGAAACTAACATAGGAAAGTGATGTAAGATGGTGAATCAAATGACTATGGACTAACACAAGAAATGGAAATAGGTAATACTGCAGATGGATGGTTTGAAGTGAAACCTCCCTTGAACATGATGAGGCACGACAACTGACTTGGAAACATTGACTCAACGAGTACCAAAATGTAATGTGACAAAAATAAGAGCACTCTTCGAGTGGACAAAAAAGTATGGCGACACATGGAATTGGTATGACTCATAGACAAGCAAATTACCCAACTATAAGACAAGACACAAACAGGTGCCATGTTCAAGGGTGACAATAGCTGCCATAAAGGATTCTCAAAAACTTGACACACTTCCTTCAATTTTTCCCCCACCCAGATAGATGAGTACCTCTTTTTAATTTAATGAGCTCGAGGAGGATAACACATGCTCGATATAACTTACCTTCAGTAAGTCCCTCTTCCTTTATTTAACGAACTGGAAGAAGTAAGGGTTTGGTCCCATATGGGCCCTTTAATGTGTAATTTTTAATGAGTCGAGAGAAGAAAAACTAGGTGATTTTTCATGTTCAGATAGTCTGAAAATAAATTAAAGATGACTCCAGGGTTGTCCTTTTTCATAATATTAGTCTCTAAAGTCCGAAAAAGAGATAAACTGCTACTCAGTAGATGCCCTTTCAAAACCTTTTAAACGAGTGTGAAAGTAAGCAAGATCACTCGACAATCTTTTCATGTTTAGAGAGTCTGAAAAGAGCTTAAAGGAGACTCCAGGGGGTTCCTTTTTCGTATAACCTTTACAAGTCTGAAAAAGTGATAAAATTATACTCAGTTACATTCTCATGTATTTACGAATGCGAGAAAGAACAAAGACTAAGATCGGTATTGGTTTCATTTTTACACAAGCTTGAAATAAAATTAAACTATGCTTGTAAATTCCCAACATAATTTCCAAAGGTTGGGATGCCCATGGATGGTTGGTACTCTGCCCCCAGGTTGAAAAGTTAGCAGCATAAATCCATAATGATAATCAAAGACTGGAGACATGCCCCCAAGCTTCAATTCATTCACCAACTTTGAGGTTGTTACCAATTTTTGTACTAGATGGAGAAAAAGGATAAGGGTGGATGAAATGAAGGTTAAAAAACGAGACCTAACGAAAGACTCGACTTGGTAGGAGAGGTGACTGTTTCATTTTTTAACGAGATTGACACAGGAAAATAACTATTCTTAGGGCTCTGAGTTGAATCCCCATATTTTTGTGTCATTTTTTAACAAGCTTGCTACAAAGAGGAAAAACTATGTTCATAGCTTCTATTTCATTTTTTAACGAGCTTGCCACAGAGAAGCGAAACTATGCTCGTAACCTATTCTTAATCAAGGCTTCCAAGAGGATAATTCTCTGGAAGGAAACCATTTCAAGGGACAAAACTTGGTCACGTCTTCCAAGAGATCTTTATTGGATGGAAGAACAATGCTCTGGAAGGAACACAAGTCGAGGTTCGCGACAGGGGTAAGGAGATCATTTGAGCATATTGATATATATATTATTAGATAGATCCACATTGTATTGGTATGTGGCTATGCTTTATCATCTCATAGCTCCACTGTGTATTTTTCATGGCTACAATCAGTTCATGTCATGGAGGTATGGATCCACATTATATCTTTGGTGGCCATATCCTTAGTCAATATTTTTCATGGATCCGCAGTGTATTGGTCGGCGGCCATGTTTTGATTCATATCGTATTCCGATCATAGGTATGTCTGCCTTGGAAATGGAACATATATTAATATTGTTTGATGGTTGTTTTCATCTTCTTCTAGGTTCTCCAACTCCACATCCTTGCATTAAATATTTGTAAAGTGTTTCGACCATCATTCTCTCTTCTAACCTCACACTTTAGGGGGCATTTTGTTACACATGAAATTTGCACACCTAGGTACCTTGCCCTAAGTGTCGTAAAGTGTCATATAAGAGTCTCATACACCTCAACACCATGGAATAACCTATGTCACAATCCCTAGTCAATGTGGAGGAGGGATATATTACATGAAGGCCAAAATACCAAGTGCACATGAATTATTATTAATATTCATGAAAAAGAAATTAATTAAGTGTGAGAATCCACCTCACATTTGGTTTCCTATTTTTTAGGGAAGGTGGAGGATCTCGTGGATGGTTCAAATATTTCCTCCTTAAAATCCTTGAGAGACATTTCCTCCCTAAAATCCTTAAGAAATATTTTCTCCCTAAATATCTTAGAGATCCCTTTGTTAGTGGATCTGATGAGAGATCCTCTCCATGGTGGTTAAGCCTCCAAATCCTATATAATGATGGCTTTCCATGGAGGAGGAATGGCATGGAGAAGTTTAGAGATACCAAACTTATGATCTCATAAGGAAGGAAGCAAATTGGAGGTATCAAACTTATGGTCTTGGGAGCTTTGTGCAAGGGCTAGATGAGGAGGACTTGGAGAGGTTGTTGCGAATTCATCAATGGTTTGTAAGTATCTCTTTTGAGTTCTCATTAATACATGTGCTTGGCCTGTTTCCTTCAATATTGTGTACATATGCATGAACTTGTCTCTTTTTGGATAAATCTAGCTTTGAACTAATCATGGTAGAATAGGAAGTATGCTTTGTCTTTGTTGTTTATGGGATTGCAGGACTCGTTATAGGAATTGGAGATCAATCTCCACTTGGAATGAGCGAGGATAAACTTCGTAAAAAGGTACTCGTACTTTCTTCCTCTTCTCTATTGATTATATTAACTATGTTTAAAGGAAAGTCGGTTTTCAACGTTAGCACTTTTCTGTCTTGGTCATAGGGGTCTAAGATCCAAGAGGGAATTCACCTATCTACAAGGGATTTTTCCTACAACACCAAGGCTGCTCAAGGAAAGGAGTAGGAATATCCCAGTAGGGAGTAAATTTTAGAAGCAAAGAAAAGGAAAAGGGGGAATACTTTTCTCACTTCAAAAACTATGAATTACCTAATAGAGTTGTAGTCCTTAAAATAACAGTTGTGAAAACAAGTACAATTAGTAAAAGAAAAATAAACCAATGAGTATGTTTAAATGAATAGGATTGGTTGAGTCATGTTAATTAAAGGCAATAAGGCCTTGGAATAACTCAATTGGACTGAAAATCCCAGGATGTGTAGAAGGAGTTGGAAAAAAGGGAAGATCCCTTAACTCCTTTCTTGTTGTGTATTATGTTTTATTTGGGACGAGAAACTGGTGTGCTGATGAAAGTAAATGTTTTGACACCATAGTGATGATGGTTGTATGACTATAGAAACAATTGAGAATTATTTGTGTTACACTCATGAAAAACATTAAGGATAATGTGATGAAGTTCGTAAATATATGCTAGGACATATCCGAAAAATGTTTTATTGATTTGAATGCTATGATACATGAATTTTTATTTTACATGAAGACTAATATATTTGTGATGTATCTCATGTGTAGAAAGAAATTGGAGTTGTTGGGAAAGACAATTATCTATGATGGACAACCTCAAAAAAAGTATGAATACGAGAAGGTTCTTGTTGAAATTTGTTGAAAGGACTTTAAAAGTCTCCATAAAGCACCACTGAGGAGGCAATATCAAAAAGGGAGCTAGCAACCAAAACATGTATAAAAATGTTCATGCATGTGTGGCATAAGGTATGAATGGATTTGGTAAGAATCCCTTCTGAAAATATTTCTTTATATTAATGATATGCAAATAATTTTGAGTGGTTGCATGCCATTGCTACCCAAATAGGGTAAGATTCATGAAATAAGAATCTGAATAATAGAGAGAGGAAGTTGTTAGAAAAACATGAGCATAGAGCAATAAAATAAAACAAATGTGGAAATAAAAAACAGAAGATACACAATACAATAGAGACACAGATATACATGGTTCACGCAGTGTGGGCTACATCCACCGGAGAAGTTTCCAAGTCCTTCCTTTATTATTATCAAACAAATGAAGGGATACAACCTACAACACACCCATTGTAACTTCCTCTTCTTTCCAGGTCCTTCCTTTATTATTATCAAACAAATGAAGGGATACAACCTACAACACACCCGTTGTAACTTCCTCTTCTTTCTCTCACAGGATCCTCACTCAGAATACAATATTCCCAATGATACATAGCCACAATAAATTTCCCTCATAAAAGAGGGTTTCCTTATAGGAAAAAAAAACCCTAACATAACTTCCACCATCAGATCTGTGACCTTACAATTTTTCCTTCAGGGGCCCACTTTCCCTCGGACCCTGCAGAGGGGGCAAACCCCCTCTTCACTCCCCCACATGGAGGAGTGTACATTATTCTAGGGTGTAAATTCTTCATGGGGTATAAACACAGCTGAAAACAAAGACCTCTGACTCAGGAATATAATCATGCTCGACAACCAACAATCTCCCACTTGGAGATTGATCTCAACAACTCCATTGTTGTTGTATATGTTGGACTATGATCCTTCTTGGATCTAGAAAATTTCTCATCTTCATATTCATTCTTGAATACCAACTGAAACTAAGAAGGAACTCAGTTTCTCCCAAGTTATGCCCTTTGTTAACATGTCTGCAAGATTCTGGCTAGTGTGTATCTTTTCCAACCTCAAATGTCCATCTTCTAAGACATATCGTATGAAATGGTACCTGAGATATATATGCTTAGTATTTGAATGGAAGGCTGAGTTCTTTGCAATATTAATGACACTCTCATTGTCACAGTACAACCTGTTATTCTCCTGCTTCTTTCCCAATTCCTCCATAAACCTTTGTAACCAAATCATCTCTTTACTAGCCTTTGTAGCAGCAACATAATCTACCTCTATTGTTGAAAGTGAAACAAACTTTTGCAGTTTCGAAATAAAACTTATTGTTGTTCCACCTACAGTAAAAGCATACCATGTGGTGCTCCTCCTGCTATCTTTATCACCTGCCATATCTGAATCAACATATCCATGTAGAACAACGTTTGAACCTTCAAAACATTATGCATGAGTAGTAGTACCTCTCAAATACCTGAGAATCCACTTTACTGCCTCCTAATGTTCTTTACCTGGATTGTTCATATACATGCTCACAACTCCCACTGCATGTGCAATATCTGGTCTTGTGCAAAGCGTCGCATACATCAATATCCCAACTGTTGATGAATAAGGGAACCTGGACATGTGTTATATCTCCTCCTATGTCTTGGGACACATTTCCTTAGTTAATTTTAAATGTCTGGTCAAAGGTGTACTAATTGGTTTTGCATTTTGCATTCTAAACCTCTCCAACACCTTCTCTATGTACTCACCCTGAGACAATGTCAATTTGCGATTTTTCATGTCTCTTGTTATTCTCATACCAAGGATTTTCTTTGCAGCACCCAAATCCTTCATCGCAAATGAATTAACTAATTTCTTCTTGAGCACATTTATATCATGCATATTATACCCTGCAACAAGCATGCCATCTACATACAATAGAAAGATAATATAGCTTCCATTTTCTAACTTTTTAAAATAAACATAGTGATCAGAATGACATCTACTATAACCTTGTTCTGTCATAAACCTATCAAAATTCAAATACCACTGCCTTGGATCTTTATTTAGGCCATACAAGCTCTTCTTCAACCTTCATACCAAATTCTCCTTCCCTTTGACCTCATATCCCTATGGCTGCTGCATATAAATCTCTTACTCCAAATCCCCATGGAGAAAAGTTATTTTTACATCTAACTGTTCAAAATGAAAATCTTCTGCTGCCACAAGAATTAAAATAGTCCTAATTGAAGTCATTTTAACAACATGAGAAAATATTTCATCAAAATCTATACCTTTCTTTTGTGCAAACCCCTTTACAACAAGTCTAACCTTGTACCTGTTTTTTCCTCCATCTTCTTCCTTCAACTTGTAAACCCATTTATTCTGCAATGCTCTTTTTCCTACAAGCAACTAAACCAAGTCCCAAGTCTGGTTATTTACCAAGGAATCCATTTCCTCTTTCATTCCTTTCTCCCACTTGTTTTTGGTGTCTACCTGCATTTCCTCTTCATAACATTTTGGTTCACTAGAATCAGTCAAAAATAAATAATATAATGAAGGAGAGTATCATTCAAGGTCTACTTAACCTGGTAGATATTATAATAACACTTGCAGGAGTTTGAGGTACATGTTGATCTTGTTGTTGTACATTTTGATTTTCTGGTACCTTTGGAATTTATTTTTTAGTGATCTCATCAAGCACTGTGTATTCTGGTTTTTCTTTTTCCTGTTTCTTTCCCTGCAACTGATCTTTGTACATGACCTTCTCATTGAATATGACATCTCTAATCCAAATGATTTTTTTATTTTCATAATCCCATAAGCGATAACCAAAATCGTTAACATCGTATCCAATAAAGGTACACTTCTTGGATTTTTCCTCAAGCTTTGTTCTATTTTCTTTATCAACATGGACAAATGATTCACAACCGAAAGTATTCAAAAAATGAATAGTTTACCTTTTTACCTGTCCATGCCTCCTATGAAATTCTACCATCCAAAGAGCTTGAAGGTCCTCTATTTATTAAGTAAACAGAAGTATCCACAACATCTTCCCAGAACTATAAGGGAAAACCATCATGCAATCTCATACTTCTTAAACGCTCCATGATTGTCTTGTTCATCCTTTCTGACACACCATTTTCTTGTGGTGTTCCTGGAACTGTCTTCTCTCTATGAATCTCGTGGTATGAATAGTAATCATCAAACTCCTTGTTGCAATATTCACCTCCATCGTCCGATCTGAGACACTTTAACCTTTTTCCTGTCTCATTCTCAACCAAATCTTTTCATTTCTTAAAAGTACAAAAAACATCATATTTTTTTCGAATGCAATAAACCCAATTTTTTCTAGTTGCATCATCAATAAAAGTAACATAATAATGAGAGACACCAAGAGATGATACATGAGCTAGCCCCATACATCTGTATGCACAAGCTCTAACCTTTCACTCTTCTTTTCTTTTCTGACTCTGAGAAATCCGACTCTCCTATGTTTTCCATAAACAAAATACTCACAAAAATCCAAATCAATTTGTTTAAGATCTAGCAATAAATTTATTTTGTGAAGTATTTGCATCTCCTTCTCACTCATGTGTCCAAACATATGATGCCATGGTGTTATATCCACTCCTATAGAAGCTAAAGAGATAGAAGAGTTAGTATTACCAATACATAAATACAATGTACCTACCTTCTCTCATTTTGCTATCACAAATGATCCTTTGGTGACCTTCCACACCTTATCTGTAAATATGGATATACAACCTTCACTTGCCAACTTCCCCATTGAAATTAGATTTTTCCATAGATCTGGAACATGTCTTACCTCTTTCAACAACCATTGGTTTCCATTGCTTTGCTTTATTTTTACCTTTCCCATTCCAACAATTTTGTATAGTGCATCATCACCCAAATGAACCTGTCCAAAATTACCTTGAACATAATATAGAAAATGTTTCCTATGGGGTGTGGCATGAAATGAAGCCCCTAAATCTACTACCCAAGACTCATAAACATTATCTACAGAAAGAATCAAAGCATCTTGTAACACATCACCTGTTACATTTGCTTCCTGATTTTTCTCTTGTTGTCCATCTCTTTGTTTCTTTGGAGCTTTGCAATATTTCTTTAAATGTCATTTCCTCCCACAATTCCAACACTCTATCTTTCCAAATCTGGATTTGGATCTTCCCTTCCTAGAATTCCCATGATTCCCTGAGCCCTTTCCTCTATCCTTTTGTCTTCCCATGTTCTCCATGTTTAACGCATTACCTGATGTCTCACTTGTGATTTTCTGTCGCATTTCCTCACTAAGGATAACACCAACAACATCATCAAATTTTAAAGTGTTTAAACTAGAGACAGAGTTACTTACATCCATGACCAAGCCATTCCATCTTTCTAGCAATGATCATAAGATTAGAAGAGCCCTAACCTCATCATCAAATTCCACTTTTATAGAACTTAGTTGATTAATAACCATATTAAATTCATTTAAATGATCTGCAACAAACCCACCTTCTGACATATTCATATTATATAATATCTTCATTAGAAATACCTTATTGGACACCAAGGGTTTTTCATACATTTTAGCCAATGCATCCATTAGCTCATTTGTTGTCTTTTCTTTCAAAATATTGAAATCCATCGATGTTTCCACACTCAACCATATCGTTCCTAGTGCCTTTCTATCAAGAACCTCCCATTCTTCGTCCTTTATGGTCGTCGGCTTCTTTGTTATTCCACCTAATGGTAGGAATAGATCCTTCTGATATAAATAATCTTCCATCTGCATCTTCCATAACTGGTAGTTTTGGCCCTTAAATTTCTCAACCCTAAACTTTCCATCTTCCACCATTTCTTCCACTCGAACCAAGAACCCTCTTTTCCTACGAGTTACCTTTTTCTTTGATACCAATTGTTAGAAAAACAGGATCGCGAAGCAATAAAATAAAACAAATGTGGAAATAAAACACATAATATACACAATACAATAGAGACACAGATATACGTGGTTCGTCGAGTGTGGGATACCTCCACCAGAGAAATTTCTAGGTCATTCCTTTATTATTATCCAGCAAATGACGGGATACAACCTATAACACACCCACTGTAACTTCCTCTTCTTTCTCTCATAGTATCCTCACTCATAATACAATATTCACAATGATACATAGCTGCAATACATTTCCATCATAAAAGAGGGTTGCCTTCTAATGAAAAAAACCCTAACACAACTTCTATCATCAGATCTGCAACCTTATAATGAACGGTCCAAATTTACAATGAAATTACAATATGCATTTACAAGGCAATTTTTCCTTTGAGGGGGTGCTTGCCCCCGGACCCCGTAGAGGGGGTAACCACCCTTTGAACTCCCCTGCGTGGAGGATTTTACATTCTTCTTGGGTGTAAAGTCTTCATGGGGTATAAACATGATTGAAAACAAAGACCTCCAAATCAGGAAGATAATCAGGCTCCACAACCAACATAAGTCTATGCCAGTCAAGAATGAGCTATAATATTTGCAAGAAAATGCATGAGTAAGGAGTACCATGGGTACAAAAACCAATCTAAGGAGATTGAGAATAAAGGTGCTCATAGTTAGCACATCGCATGGAATGCATTGAGGAAATACATGTTTGCATAAGAGGGCAGACAATGGATTGCCTATTAAGAAAGTAGGACTTTCCAATACTCTACTTGAATTGTAGAGGTGTTAAAGAAAATAGAATTTGGGTGGCCATGAGTTTTGGCACCCTAGTTACTAATGAAGGAAGAATGCTTGGGTGCATTCAAGAGAAACTTTTAGATTCATATGTGTTGATTTGGGATCGTGATCAACCTGTAGCAGGAAGCATAGTCATGTTGTAAGAGTGAATGAGAATGATTAAACCTTATGGTGAAGAGGTTTGTTGAGCTCCAACACACCATGAAAAATTTATTTCCATAAGTGTGGAAAATTTGAACCCAATGTAAGGGAACATTGGGTATGAATGTGGCCATGAATATTGGCACATTGATTAGAGTCATTTGATATTTGACTTGCATTTCGAAAATTTGGTATGTTGAAAGGATGCATACATAAATAATGATATTTCCTTTTGATTTGTACCCTTGAATAGATGAAAATGACTTGGACTATTAGTATGAATAGTTTTGAAATTATAAAGTGCATGAAAACTAACAAATTTTTTTAGCTGAGGAATGTTGAAACTGCATGAAGAAAAGGGTCTTGGATATGGCAATGTTGTAATCCCATAAGGAAGATCAATTTCCTGCTGAGACAAACAAAAAGGAATGGTATTTCCTTTTTGAGCAAATGAATTTGATTGTTAGTATGCACAGTTCCAATATTGTTTGTGAGCCACTACAAGTGTGCAATGAAAATATAATGTGCATAAGAAATAATAATTTGTTTGGCTGAGGAATGTTAAATTGCATGAAGAAAGGATCTTGGATATGGAAGTGTTGTAAGCCATAAGGAAGACCAATTTCCTGTTGAGCCATATTGTTATGGGAAGAAAAATCCCATATTTGTGAATCTATTTCCTGTGTGAAAAAGATATGAAAAATAAAAATGTGGAATTTGGAAATATGTGGGTGACAAATTTGAAAGAAATTATAAATTGGAATTGATGATAACATCTCATGGTTACTGTATGTATGTGACATAGGTGAGATGAAAATATATCATGAAGGGGCAGAGAATGGTTGTCAATATGGAAAGCATGAAAAAGGCTACTGTTATGACATGAGCACCCTGTGGTAAGCCATGATCACCCTAGAATATGTTTTGTTGTGGTAACACAGGCCATAGGGATGCCTTAGTAGAGAAATTCATAGGGATGCCTCGACTCGATGAAGTCTCTAGAAATATTATTGTGTGAGAAGCCTTGGAAAGGAAAGATGGATCTCCTGAGGGACTATATAGCAAAGAAGGGGGTGTTTGAGCCTAGGCCTGGAGGGTGAGTGACCATAATGAAGAGGAGGCTTCACGAATTTCTTATAGACTATTAATTGGGATCATGTACACAATGGGTATGTCAAGTAAAAATAGTGAGCCAAGATAAAAAGACAACCATATGGATACAAATCCATGAACTACACAGATAGTTATTGTGTTGGATTATGAAAACTTTTTTTTCCTCTTGTATTTTGAACAATAGTAAGATGTTTTTGCATGAAATTGTGATTGATATGCTTGTTGTCCAAAATTATTGAAGGCATGTGATGAAGGCCAAGGGTCTGGAAAATTCCTGACCAAGAAAGAGGATCAAGATTTCTGAAGCAGTTGAATGACAAAGGCACGAAAGGTGTTACTGAGAAAGAACACCAAGGACGGTGTTCCTTTGAAGTGGGAGGGGATTGTAATACCCATGTTTCCCCCAGCTTGTAATTAATCATTATCTATGATTACCATGCTACGACATGTGAACAATGTAAATGTATTATTGTTTATATTGCCAACAAATGACTTTGGGGGTGAACCCTTGAAGTACTGGCCATGATATCACTAGAGGAAAGAGTGAGGAAACTGTAGAGAGGGTTCATTATGTAAAAATGACCAAATTATCCTTGTTGAAATAATGAGCCTCATCCTGATTCCAAGAAAAATCAATTAATGAGAAAAGACTGGTGGTTGAACCACCAACTACCCCAATGAATGGAAGCATGGAGGGCATGGCGAAGAAGACATAAAAATGTCAGCTCAAAGTACCACAGAGGGTAGCCTTCCTGCAGACATATATTGAACCGATTTCCTTCTGGAAGAAGGAATAGGATAGGCCCATAACTTTCCTGGGAGAAGAGGGAAGAGGCACACAAATGGGTCTAAGGATGATTCAGAAATAAGAAGAGCGTGTGAGGCTCTCGAGTTTTAGGAAGAACTAAAAGATTAAGTTTTTATGGTTACAAGAGATAACTAGAGGAGGAATCCAGTCTCTAAGGAAGAGAATTGTTGAAAGGAATGCACTAGCGTGTGAAATATAAATATCAGAGAACTCATGGAAGAGTTATGAACTGGAGCATAGAATACCCGAAGCCCAGACTAGAGAAAAAGAGGGTCATGGGTTGGTGTTGGATGGAAAGAAACTAGTGTTGGAAGGAGAGGGTGTCGAGGGATAATGTAGTTGTGAAGGGACTCTCTTGCATAGAGGAAATATAGCTGGGAAGGCATCTGATAAACATCATGGAGGCCCTGAGCTCAGTGGGGAAGAAGGGAGACATCTATTATTGCCATCCAAGTGGATTTTTGAACACAAAGGAATTGTCTGTTGTTGGTTTAATAGACAAGAGATCCATCCTTAGCCAAAGAAATAAGGTTGCGAGCTTGATGTTGAGGAAGCATTTGATAAACCTCACAAAGGCTATGACTGAGAGAGGATCTCAGAGAATTTGCAGAAGACCTGAGGAACATAGATAATTTTCCCTAGTGATATCATGGCTTGGCACGAGGGTGTCCAGAGTGCTAAGAGTGAATGCCTCTGAGCCTACGGTTGGGTGGAAAGGAAAACACCCATAGTTAGTTTGGTAGCTCTAACTTGCAATACATATAAGTACTTCATATACCCTGTGTATTTGAACTGAAATGCAATGGTTGAATGTTTGTATTGTGTCCAAATGTGCCTCACGTGAAATTGATGGTAATAATTTTTATTGCTCTTATGTAAACTGTTACATTTTAATGGTTGTAAGATGAAAATTTTATCCCCTGGACTGGTTGGAAAATCCCCAAAGGGATTTCTCAAAGGATCAACTTCACAAGTCTAGAGTCGGGACAGACTCTACAGGATCGCTATAGTCCTGTTGATCCCTCGAAAATACCTTTCCTTGTTATAGAACTTGAGTTCTGTGAATGGAAGGTGCTTCCTTCAAGCCAATTGTCCAAGTGACCATGAGCTCAAGTCCACGAACTTAACTAAATATCAGATAATATTTAAGAGTGTAGCCCTTTGGGGTTTGTCAAAGTCCCATACGGTCGAGACCCTGGAACCCTACGCTATTCTCTAAGGGAGATAATTTTTCTGAACTTTGGGAGTCCAGGAGTCCAGA
Organism: Picea engelmannii; assembly: GCA_009831015.1. Lineage (NCBI taxonomy): Eukaryota > Viridiplantae > Streptophyta > Pinopsida > Pinales > Pinaceae > Picea > Picea engelmannii. The sequence continues at coordinate 362,394 of ML795607.1, read as the reverse complement.
GCTCTAGGGTGAATGAACTTTGCAAAGTATTAAATATCGTCGAAGGAAACCGTTCAAAACAGTGACCAACAGTTGACTGACAACTCGCAGTTTCCCATCCGTTTCCATGGGATCTGCCTTATTATTAAACCCCAACTGACCTTCTCATTCATCAATCTAATAACCTTCGGGGCCCTTCCTAACCGTTGGATGTGAGCCATGGTCATTCGGTGTTGACCCAATCTGGGAGAAAAAGGGTGTTAAATGGTTGGAACCCCCGAACGTTGGACTCGCGAAGTAACGAGGGTCATAGATCTAAGGATCCTTCTTGACCATTAGGTAAAGTGTTAGTGGAAGGATAGGGAAAGGGGAAGAAATGAATGCCAAAAAGTGGCATTCTACCTTATGACCCTCCCAACCATTTACCCTCCGGAGCTAATGGCCAAGACCGCGTGGACCACAGGGGCGTGGAGCCGTGAATCCCCGTCAATCATTGGATCAAACCAAGGAACATTATGGGTCATACGATCATTATTCAGATCTTCGTATAAACCCCACTTTAGGTGATTCAAAATGTAACGTGTGGAGTTTCCCTAAAGGCCGAAGGTCGGAGTGACATCCATAGATGACGTGGCCAAAGTACATGGCGGAGTCTGACCGTGTGATAGTTTCGTCATGTATCATCTCGTAGTTAAGCCATGTGACCTACTGGATCATCATATATGGTATACGGTCAGAGAGTTGGGTACCACGTGTCAAGGTGGCATCATCACCACGTATCTTCCAGGCGACAAATGGTAGCAAGGACACCCATGTAGAATGCCATGTTCGCAAGAGGGACCCGCTTTAGGAGTTTGGGACTTCGGAACTTAGGGTGCTTTGAGTGCTAATATGCAAGCTCCAAAAAGGGTCGAAGGCTGGAGCCACGTGGTAGGATTTCAAGGTTTCAGGTCTCTGGAGGATTTGCGAGTAGAGAAAAAGGGCATTCAACATCAGAGCACTGAAGTGTCGAATGCCGAAATCCCTTAATCATATGCATTGAAAGAGAGAAAATATCAGTCGTTGGATTTAACAGTGGATTTATCTCTAGCATAGATGCAGGAGTGTTAGGGAACTCCGAGACTTCGAGACTCTGGGAATGTTTCAGACATGGACAAGAAGGATGAAGGGTCGAAGGCCCGGTAATCACAAAGGCACGGGGAACATTCCCTATAACCACTCCTCCAATGACCATGTCATTGCTAAAGTATGAAAATCGAGGTCAATTTCATTCTAGGTGGGATGGTATGAATGAGGTGTACCCACATGGGTGCCACATGGCCTTTGACCAGTGATGCCTGAAGTGCTTCAGAAGGGCATAAATTCCAATCCAAAGATCATATTTCAGCATTGTAACTGTTGTTGGAAATCTCTTTATGAGTAGAAGATGATGGATATCTCAGGAAGAGGATTTGAGATGGTTGAGGGAAAGCGAAAATTTATATCCTGTCCCTAAAAGGGTACTTACAAAGTCGCATCCCAAACCATTTTGGGGACTCTTGGCTAATACCTCCTTGGGGGATAAAAACCTAATGGAGAAACATTTTTGAGTGTTGTGAGATGATGAAATCTTGTTTAAGCATGGAGTAGGTGACCACATTGTCCATCCTCTCACAAGGCACAGTTTCATAAATTGGACCCTTTAATCCAAATGTTGAATTACTTCTAACTGAGTAAAACCCTAGTTCTTGAAATCAATGAGTAAAGCAACATCCAAGGTCTGGCATCGGAGAGTGAGGGTTTCTCTAGCTAAAATATTATGCCAGGAATCCATTAGAGTCAACAGTTCCTCAATCTGACTCTCATTTTTTGTTTTATGCGTAGTTGCAAGTCTCATCCCAAACCATTTCAAGGACTCTTGGCCAATACCTCCTTGGGGAACAAAAACCTAATGGAACAACATTTTTAAGTTCTGTGAAATGTTGCAAGATTTTTTTAGCATGGAATAGGTGACCACATTGTTGATCTTCTCCCGAGGCACAATTTCAAAAATTGGACCCCTTAATCCAAATGTTGCATTGCTTTAATGTATTCAAGTTTGGGCATTCCATATGTGCAAGAGCATGTCTAAAAGTGAATATTGTTTGAAAAAAGCATGCAAATGATTTTTTTGGAAGGATTAACATTTGGATGTAGTCTAGTTGAATAAGCATCAAGAGCATCTTCATAATTACCTATAGACTAGTTAATTCTGAAAGGACCTTTGAAGCATATTACAGTGCCAAAATGTCCTAGAAAAATATTCATTTGTGAAATATAAGAGAAGAAGATACATAGACCAGTTAACTCTCAAAAGATCTTCGAGGAAAACATAATCATGTATAGCACAAAATGGAGAGGCTTGGCACTTACAATTATGTAATAGAATTTACAGTTGATAGTTAAAATGCATAACAATTTTTTTTTTATGATCTTTACTAACGTTTATTGGAATTGTTGCATGTTTTACATCATTGGAATGACATCTTATTTGTAACTTATTTGAAATTTTATTATGGTATGTGCACTTTGATATGATGTAATAGGATTATGGTTCTGTTTCATATATTGTAATATTAGAAATATAACACAAAAATTAATTATTGCATGAAATAAATAATAACTTTTCATTTTGAATGTTTTTTTTGCAGAACACGAGTCTTCCAAAAGATCCAGTTGATCCTTGTGAGATAGATCCAGATTATAATGGGTCT
>ML795607.1:342141-358197 GCA_009831015.1 Picea engelmannii | reverse complement strand
TATCTAATATTGGTATATTTGACTCACTTGTTTTAATTATAGATGATGATCATATTATAATCATTATCTTGTTATTTTATATATACTTAATGTTGTAGATTTTATTTAGATGGAGATTTGATAAGTATAATGATGTTGTTAGTTTGTATGGATGTCCATTTCCCTAAAAATTATTTATAAAAGATATCATATAAAATAATTCAAATGTAATATGACTTAGTTTATAATAATACAAGTTTTTTAAGAAGCATGATGATATATTTAACTAATTAAATTGGAATAAAAATATTAAATTAATAAATGGAATCTATAAAGGAAGCAATATGAGTTGTTAAAATGGAAGAAAAATGTCGCTCTAAAATGGAAGTAAAACTCGACATTAAATTGGAAGCCATGCTTGGAGTTATTTCTAGATCTAAGTAGGAAGCTAAATTGGTTGCTTAACAAGAAGCAAAATTGGGTGCTAATTAAGAAGAAAATCCCAACACTAAAAGGAAGCAAACCCTGGACCTAAAAAAGAATCAAAACCAGGCGCTAAAAAGGAAAAAAGCCTTGGAACTAAAAGGAAGCAAACCATGGAGCTAACAAGGAAGCAATTCTGGAAGAAACATTCGGTGCTAATTAAGGAGAAAAACTTGGTGGCACTTCAGAAACAAAAAAAATAATCGTTTTTGGAAGCAACAATGGAATCCAAACCAGAAGAAATCTTGGAAGAAAAACTTGGCACTACCTAAGAAGAAAAAAAAGAAGCAATTCAGGTAGCAAACACAGAAGTAAAAATGGAAGCAATTTTAGAAGCAACAAAAGACGCAATCATGGAAGCCATTTTAGAAGCAAAAAAAGACGCAATAATGGAAGAAAAGCTTGGTGTAAATTTGGAATCCAAACCAGAAGCTATTTTCGATGCTATACCAGAAGCAAAACAAGAAGCATGATTGGGAGAAAAACTACCAATCTAGGTGTTATTTTAGGCGTAGGAACTATTTTAGGCGCTAATCTAGGTGTTATTTTAGGCATTAATATAGGTGCTAATCCCAATGCTAATTTTGACACCCAACTGAACATGACATTTGGCATCGCGTTTTGTGTCAACCATTGATCCCAATTCATGCACTCAAATACACTAAATTTCAGTGTTATTCTAGGTTCTAATGGCATGTTTTGTTGTTGTGACTTTTGAAGGGACATTTTGTCATTTTAGTGCACTTGGTGGTGTTGTGGGCTTGAAGTCCCACTTCCTTGCTTGATTTGGGGATGATGTGGCACCTTCCTAGCATGGTGTCTTATTCTTGGGAGGATTATATTCACACGTGCCACCTTGGAGGAGAGTTTTATGGGATAATATGCCCTTACTTTGTCATTTTGTAGCCTATGTGGGAAAAAAGAGTAAAACCATTTGCTAATTAAGCATAATAACTTAGGTTTTAGCCTAAAATTGTGGATTTAATTGTAATGTGGACAAACTATGAATTGGGTTTCCTCATGTAAATATGAGGCAAGTCATTTTCATTAGGACATAAGTCATCACTTGATTATATTACTCTTGTACTAAAATTTCAACCCTCTTGGGCAATTCATTATCTCTCTTTTTCATGGAAAATGGATGCAATACTTGTTATTTGGAGAAATAAATGCTAGCTACTTCTCTTGATGTTGTTTCTTTGGAAAATCATTGATGAATATTGGCAGTGAAGGGTTTATTGCATGTTATCTCTTGTATTTTGGTGAGTAATTTATGCAATTTATAGTCATCTTGCTTGTTAAATTCAAGAAATATATCGTAAGACTCTAGGAGGAGTAAAATCTCTTACAGCCTCCACCAAAGTGTATTATTTTTTACTATTGAAAGGCTATAAGGCTTGAAACAAGGAGTAATAGGGTTTACACCCTTTTTGCAAGGCTTATCTAGGGTTTATTTCTCTAGAGAGTAAGAGGGTTTACACTCGTAGAGAAACATTAAACCCTAGTTCATCTTGGATTCCAAGCTAGATGATTTGGAAGGATTGTTGTTGGGTTTTATAAGGGTTTAAATCTCAAAACAAATCTCCTCTTCCTCTTTGGTTATATTTCCTTCCAAGTAAGATACTCCATTCACCCAATAACAAGGCATTAATATTTGCATTGGAGATTGTTAATTGTTGCATCGGTAAACATGGAAATTGAAGTTTTGAAACTGCTCAGGTTGGATTTCAATTTTACATGCTTTAAGAGAGTCTCAATTGGTCAATTTATTAGTTTGTTGTAATAAACATTAACCTACAACCATTAGGTTTGCAACAAACACTCTCTCTTACACATTTCTCTACTATTCTACCGTTGAAAATTGCTTGTAAGTTGTCATAATTAATCTACTATTGAAGGGGTATTGTTTGGACAAATTATTTGTTGATTTTGGTGGTTAGAATTTGTTGTTGTAGAAAAAATTTGCTACAACCATAGTTCTATCATAATTATTTTCTGATAACTCTCTTTTACAACCCTTATTTGACATCAAAATCTTAGTTTAAACATTGGAGTATTGTTCACCCATTATAAGCTTTCTTATCCAATATCAATTGTTGATTTTCGATGATCTAATTTGTAGCTCTTATAATTTTCTTATTATTGATTTATCATTGGTATATATTGCAATTTTTGGACAGTAAGGTTTCTTGCTAATTTTCATCTTGTCTCGGAGATTATTTCATCATATATTTTCTTGGTTTGGGTTGTCTAACATCTGTTTTGCAGGTACTATCAATTGGTAGCATTTCCTTGACTTATACTCATCCTCCATCAATTCTAAAGATATTGTAATCATGACCTATAGGGGTGGTTCCTTCAGCTCTTGGCCGCTCCCCTTGCAATACCCCTAGGGTCACCCAGGAAGCCTCCCTTGTGTTAAACTTGTCCACCACTAAGACAAGGGGGATATCTATTGAGGTGGTAGCGATAGGTGTCCCCAATTGTGTCACACACTTTTTTCTTGGGTTGGGCTTTGCCCAAACTACAAACTGTGTGATAACTGAGATAATTAATCTTTATTATTTATTATTATTAAGAATTTATATTGAGATAATTAATACTTATTATTTATTATTATTAGCATATTAACATATTTATTTTAGATTGGTACATTGTTGTTGTTGTGTTAATGACTATGTGACATTGCTACATTCTTCAAATGCCATGTTACTTTGCGATATTATTTTTTTGTCAAAATGCGACATTCATCAATTTTGATGTCACATTCTCAGATTTATTAAGTCTTTTGTCACATTACAATGTTTGTGAAGGTTTATGTTGGGCCCCCGAATGGAGTTTCATCTAGCCAAGCTAATCCGGTGCCATTTGGACGTGTCAACATCGCTTCATCGTCTCTCGATCCTGACGAATGAAGGTGCACTTTAAATGTGAATCTACCTTCCCTTTATGATCCTAGCCTTGATCTTGATATTCCCTCATGTGATTGGATTTAAGGACGTGATACTAGTCATGTCACTCCTCTCTCTAAATCATGACGCTCTCACCTACCCTTCCTCATGCAGCTCTGGTTTTTTTTGCTATCTCCAGGTTTACATTCTCGTTCTCACCTCTCTCTAGTCTAGTTTACTCATTGTGATACCTCCTTAAACTCCACTTGGTATCCCATTTTGCTTACCCGGGCTAATTTTCATGCCTCGTGAGAGAGGATGATTGAAATGAGATAGTGGTAGCTTCTCTTTTCGTTGGGATCATGGCCACACCACCCAAACCTCTTCCAACCTTGGTTTTTGTTGTACTTTCCATTCTGCAATGGAGCCCCATCCTACTTTCCATTCCTCCAACGATTTTGAGGTAAAACCCACCCCCTCTCCACCTTCTTCCTCCAGTCCCACCATTTCTATTCCCAACCCTACTAAAGCCTCAATATCTCCTCTGCATCCGCACCCCCACCCTATCTTCACATAGGAGCAATGCAACATCATTCAAGCTCTCCATCGCGACAATGACGAGCATAAATTCTAGCAAGAGATGATGGAAAAGAATTTGGATTGGGTTTTGGATTCGTGACCAAAAGACCCCAAGAAGCAACAAACTGAAGAGGAGCTACCCTAGGATATCATGGCTCTCAAATGGCTAGATCCATTTGAGCATCCCTTTCCCTATAGTTACACTTTTGAATAAGTTTTTATGGCTTGCTAGATTTTGGTTTACACAATCTTAGTTTGGTTTGTTAGGTTACATGACCACTCTTTTTGGTACAGTTATTTAATTAGAAAATTTCACATTAGATCAAACTTTGTAATTCGATACATGTACAGTTGCTACACTATAAGTCTTTGGAATTTCCACACATGGTGTTGGGCTTGGTTTCCTCTAATGGCAGCCTCAGCACTAGTGTCAATATTATGTTATGTAATTTTAGTTTATAACAAGTAATACAAAAGCTAGATTACAAAAAAAAAGGTTTATGTTAGGCATGGTCATCCATTATTCAGTATGGTTCGCTATGGTGTTTGATTGTGGTTTTCTAGGATTAATGGTGTTTCAACGTTCATGAAGGGTTTGGTTGGGTTATGAAATTATTCAATGGTTACATCATGTTATAACATTCATTTTAGGTTAGTTTATAATATGGGTATCTTTGATTATGATGTTCCTGAATGGTTATGTGACATTGAGACATTGATCTTGGTTTACTTATGTTGGCTTCCTACATTAATTAATGGTCATGTCTCATTGTGGTGTCGATGGAATGTGATGTCACATTGGAACATTGTGAAAAGTTTTTGTCACATTGTGACGTTCATATTATGACATTGACAACTGTCAGATCAAGGCGTTCATCAAATTTCATGTGACATTGTGATGTTCATTAATGTTTTATTGTGTTGTGGAGTTAATGAAATGTGATGTGACATTGTGACATTTATAAAGGATTTTTTTTAATTTTATGTCACATTGTATCATTAATGAAATGTGATGTCACATTGTGAGATTCATAAATGATTTTGTCCCATTTTGACATTTATCGAGGGTTATGTGGCATTGTGACATTCATAATGGTTATTTCCAATTGTGACATTCATCTTTTTGTGTTAATGACTATGTGACATTGCAATATTTTCATGAAATGTGATGCAATATTTTCACATTTATTCATGGGTTTGTCACGTTTCAACATTCATCAAGTTTTGGTTGGGTTTTGAAATTATTCAATGGTTACATCATATTGTAACATTCATTTGGATTACTTTATAATATAGATATGTTTGATTGTGATGACAATCAAATATATCTATATCCAAAAATGTAATCTCAACTCAAAAGTTTAGATAAATGTAGAAGTTATTTAATATCCATGTGTTTAACTGATTAAATCTTTAAGATGAATGTATATTAATATACATTTTTTCCATTCATATTTGAAACCATTAATAATGTTATTTTTCATTCACAACCTATAACACTATGTCATAATACACTAGTGTCATACAAATAAATAAATCGGATAATATAACACATACTACTATGTCATAATACACTAATATCATACAAATAAATAAATCAGATTGTGATTGGGTATTTGGGTATTTGGGTTAAAGAAACATGTCCAACCAGAAAACATTTTTACCAAATGTATTTATATCATAGAAAACCATCCAAAAACAATAGTACACAAATAAATTATTGTGATTAGGTATTTTGATTAAGTAAGCATGTCCATAAGGAAAATATATGTAGTTACATTTTTACCAAGTATTTTTATATTATAGAAAAATCATCTCAAAATAATAACATTAAAAAATAAATAAATAAGATTTTGGATGGGTATTTTAGTTAAGGAAACATGTTCACATGGAAAAGATCTCTACACACATTTTCATAGGTATTTTTATATTAAAATCATCTCAAAACAATAAACTTAGTTTAATATTTTTTCAATAAGATTTATTTTCCATATCAACAACTTTCCTTGAATTAGATCAATCACATTTAAAGATAGAATTCATAAAGTTGGACTACTCACTGAATGCTACAAAATTACCAATTATATCCCCAAAAAAATTCTAACTATATTTAATTTTAAAAATAAAATTATTAATAAAAAAATTATAAATCAAATTTAACATTCAAATTAATTCTATATATATATATATATATATATATATATAATAAAAATCAAACTTGAACCAATTATCAAATTATTTCTCCCCATTGTTCACAAGTTAAAATCATGCAAAAGAGTATAGTCATTATTTAAATTCATGCAAAATGAGTATTTGATTAAGTATCTTATCATAAAAACATTTGAATAGAACTCCATTTTATATTAAATTGAAATTTGAAACGTTTTTATTGTAAATATAAATCCCAGAATAACTCTCATCAACGAAGCTGAAACAACAAATTTTGAGTGTTTATTCAAGTTTTCCTTAATATTAGGGATAAATAAAGTACACCCTGGATGGGGTTTTAATATGACAATCATGAATATAATACCCATGGCCGACGGCGTTGACACCTGGTGTTCATCTCACCTTCGAGGATGGTAGCTACAACTTGTTTTTACTGCGGGATTGTACATCCCATCGAGGGACTCTCCTTGTTGAGCACAATGGAGGCGGACATTAAGGAGCCTAGGACAAGTGATGTGAAGGGTTTTCTTAATGTGTTTATGTTTGCAGTTATGGCAAGGGATAGTCGTAAATGTGCCCTCACCATATTCCAGCCCACAATGTTGTTAAAGGTAAGTTACCATAGATATGTTCGAGTATCCATTTATGTGTCTATTGTGAATCTTCCCCAAACAGTTTCGAGTTTGTTAAATCTTCCCCATGCACTTGGGGACTTATCCCTTATTAGTAATCCTCGCGAACGAGGGATATTTCACATAGGTAGTGGAATTTTCCATGGTTTTGGTGGCTGCAAAAGGAGATCCATCTCCATGGAAAGTGATGATGCAATGTGCAAAGCATTACTGACACCCAGACATATGGGAAACACCATAACTCCAACCAACAAGAACTTTTGCATTTGCAGGAGTAACAAGACAATACGGAGGAGGTTGAATATTGGAGTTGCATGGTGGAATGGGAGGAAGTGAGCCAAGGCATTGATATTAAGGACATTATCACAGCCCTGGAAATTTGCTCAGCAGAAGTCGTGAACGAGATACATAAGCCTACTCTTCGGGGGGTTGGTGATAGTTCCACTCCTAATGATGAAGGTCCTAATACCAGGGCATCCATGGATGGTTCTTAGAACTCTAATTCCTATGATGAAGGCAACAATTCTCAGTTCTATGACAAACACTTAAAGCTCATATTTGAGCTAAGAAGTGACACAGTCGACCAGAAATCTAGGCAAGAGATCATGGACATGAAGCTTGATATGATTTTGGATGCATGTACTCATCTCCCAAAGCGTCCCAAGCATAATGAATCACTGCATCAGCAGAACATCATCCATGAATGGTAGATTCCAACTAATCGCGATAAAATGGGAAAACTCTTAGAGGACTTAGGCCTCCATTGGATAAGTAACCAACATGTTGTTTACCTGCTTGCTTTTTAGGCTCAAGTTCCTTTTTCTTGATATAGTAGAACATAGTTTAAAGTTTTAGAAGTTACACTATCAAACATTTTTAAATTATGTCCCATGGGGTCTTCATTTACTATTAATATGGTCATGGTGTTTGGGTTGGTTTCCTTTGTTGGCAGCTCAAGCAACAGAACCCCAAAGATGTACTCTGTTTTTTTTAATCAATAGAAGTTAACACGGGATAGCTTACAAAAAAAAGGGATAAATAAGGTACAACAAGGTCTAAAAAATTCAACTATATAATTAGTTAAAGGTTAATAAGAAGGTCATCAGATTAAATTCTACTTCAAAAACATTACTCTATGCATCTCCTCATAGAACGAGAAAATTTGTAACTTTGAAATGCATGCATTTATTAAGTGGTCGATGAAGGCTATTTAATGAAAATAAAATGAAATACCCGATCTTGGAGAATTAATGTTGCATCTACAAATTTTGTACTATGCTCCCAGAAAAATCCTAATTCCTTTCGCCAGCATTCTCGTCCTAGGCAGGTCTACTCCATCGCTCTTGATCTCCGGCAATCATCGGTTGCAATTTTATTGTGGGCATATTAATGGAATATATATATATATATATATATATAGAGAGAGAGAGAGAGAGAGAGAGAGAAGCTTTCACATCATTCATTTTTGTAATGTTTTGCTTGAGTGAAGGGGTTCATGATGTTTGATGTGTTCTTCTAACTAACTCGTTGGATGATGTCTCTGAGACTAATCAAGTTTAAGCCAGTGACATGTTAGGACTCCTTTGCGGTGATGATCCTTTCTTCTAGATTTTTCATCCATATTGATAAATCATATGAGTACATATGGTAAATCTGCAAAAGAATAGTTGATATCTTTGTTTGATAAGAATTTACCATCGAAGGTTTGCACAGAAAAAAGAAAATTTATCACTGAACATTTACCAACGCCTGCACTTTAGTATCAATCGCCCAGCCTATGCAACGTCTATGATTCTGTATCAATCATCCATCCTATGTAACTCCTATGCTTCAGTATCAATCATCCAACCTCGTCTACACTTTAGTATGAATCATCCATCTTGTGCAATTTTCCCCCAAATTCACGCATACATTTAAAATTTAATTTAAAAATGTGGTTGTGGTTGTTGCAAAGAAAAAATATAAAACTAATTTCAGTTCCACGTAGTGCAACAAAAAATGGTAAAACTAGTTTCAGTCATATCCTCCATACACCACATGCCACCATTTCGTTGTTGGCCTTCATCCACTACACCATCACATATTTTAGAATTTTTTTTAATTGTTTATTACCTATTTAAGTACGACGACCATAGAATCAATCTCCATTGTCCACTTGGAAATTCAAGAGTGAAGGTAGTAAATCTACACTTCATCCTCCACCCCAATTATGACCTAATAATTTACACCTATAGGAGTAATTAACGATTGTTATTTAAAAATGAACATAACAATGTATTGTGAAATTCATGAGGAAATCATGAGGAAGATAGATCAACCTACTTGCGCAGAAGCACATTCATTTCTATACAAACATGATTTAAAAAACTTCATGGTGCTTAAAGATTTTGATCTTTTGAACACTTTGTACTTACACTTATGTATAATCAGTTAAAAAATGAAAAAAAAACACTTTCCATAACATAAAAATTACAATTGACAAAAAACATTTACTAAATAGTTTGCAACTCAAGTGTTTATATCCCTCCACATTAGTACTTGTTTGTCTTTTATGAGAGATTACCTCAATAATTTTTTTGTCTGCAAATCTTTTGATCCAAGCCATGGTCATTGGGTGAAAGTATTTTTGATAGGCTCTAATATGTATAGTCTAGTCACTCTGGGGTTTGAGCTCGCATTGCAAAAACCGAATTTGGTGCAACCACTGTTTGGTATGCTCAATTATGTCACTCAGTATTGAAGTCTTTTCCATCTACATATAGAAGGAGAGAACCAAAAGAAATGCAAAGTAAGTTTTTCACATCATTTTACAGGTCTTTTTCCCATAAACAAGGGGTCTCATACCCCAGTTTGGTGTCTAACTTGGTCATGACCTTAAAATTAAATTATTATTATTATTATTATTATTATTATTATTATTATTATTATTATAAATAATACATTTGATTAAAAAGTCATGATACACATACCTTGATAATATTTATGACAATAGAGTGCAATGTACAAAGTTGATCATTCAACCTCTTCCTTCACCTTCTCTATGCAAGAAGATTCTTCGTTGGTTGTCCTTTGCCTTTGCTCACATGACCTCCCATGGCTTTGGCATTACTAAAATCCATTTAACCAATTGTGAAGGTCACCATTGCTCCACTATCACCATTCTTAACCATAATCCCCTCCATTTTGTTTCCATTCTCCTCACGATTCCCATATTTGTTGGCTACTTTCCTTTGAGCAGTATTGATGGGAACCTTTATTCAGAATGCTTTATAGGTAAACCAATTGTATCTGGGGACTATTCATCACTGTAAATTTCGATTTTATATGATGTATTGACAAGCATCCCATCTTCACAACCAACCAGCTCATTCACAGAAAGTGTTGCAATACCTTTCATCCCCTCAATTCCCAAGGGATTAATTGATGTCTTGTCTGCCATGATAAGGTTGTCCGATTGTGATTTTCCTAAAGTTCTCATGCATATATCTTAATGAAAAATTGTCGGAGTCAGATTCAACATGCGATATGTCACTCACGTTAGTGCAAATCAAGCCAAGCTCATTTTCCAAAGCTTGTCCATTGAAGCGTTCCCATGAATTGTTCTTTGGATCAAGGGATTGGTATTTATTCAAGACATTATTGTTCTCACTCAAAAAAGCAAAAAATCAACAAAAATGAGGATGGTTTCAAAGCACCTTATCTCACAATGTAGCAATGTCTTAATCCCTACACCCACCTGCTCCCTTTCCTTAGCTAGTGTGAAAATTAGAAAGTTGTTGCCAGGACGCATCATCCATTTGGCATTATAGACTGTTCATTGTCATTTATATCATGCTCTCATCTTATGTAGAATATTCCACCATGATGTTGTATATCATTAGATATTGGTGAGTAAAAAAGTATTCATTCATATAGAACATAAATATACATTTTTGTACTAGAGTGTACTTTTTGTTGTCGTGCCTCCCAGAGCATACAAAGAAACATTGATGAATTTATATTATATTTAATAATGAGGATACATGGATCAAAATTGACCCTGCCATGGCCATCAAGAGGTCCCTCACCTATCTCATAAGTGTTATTGAAAGGAGAGATTTTTCTCCTTTATCAATATCTTCGAATTATAATGGCCATTTCAACTAGTTTGTGGACAGTGTTTGTTAAGTTTTTAAGTGTTTCTCCTTCCAGGCTTCCTCTTGCTATAGTGGTCTTGGTTCTCTTCCCTCTGAAGTACTGTGGTCTTTGAATGTATTGGTCCTTTCTTGGCTAGCGTACTGAACATGCTTTCTCAGTTTGCTGCTGCCTTTTGTAAACGAATTTATACCCTATATAAATTTGAGAAAAAAAATTCTTGGAAAAAAAGTGTTATTGAAAATATTTTCATCTCAAAAAAATGTATTTTTCTTTTTACCAGTTTTGAAAGAAGTGCAAGGTGAATGTTAAAATTTCAAAAAAATGTCATAGTTTAAGCTACTAAGCTACTTGCCCGGTATACTTATTCAATAAATGACACCTCCAAGATTGAATGAAGGAGGTGCAACAACCTAGACATAGGTAAGGGCTATGGCTACCGACAACGGAGTGACGCATACCTCAATGTCTTGGATATGCCCATGGTAAATGTGTATTAAATCATTTTCCCTCCCATAAATCGTATGGTGAATGTGAATTAAATCATGAATCGGTCCTTTCTTTAGTCGATATTTATTTCTCTTTTAATTACAACATGGCCATGCTCAATTTTTTTATTTCTTGTAATGTATTTCAATCCAATTTCCATATCTGGTGTTGAACCACATGAAAATGGGGCATTAATTTCCCATGATTTCATGACTCGAGCCTTTCTTTAGTTGATGCTTATTTATCTGTTGAGTACATCATGGCCATGTTCAATTTTTTCTTTCTTGTAATGTGTTTTTAGGTTTTGGGGGTTTTGTTTGTTTTTTTATTGTTTATATTTGGTTTCCTATGGGGATGAGATGATATTTTACTTGGTTAAACCTTATAGTCATGGTTGATGGACAATCCACATGATGTTCATTGTGCAGTGAGTAGAATAGAGAAGGTATGAAAGCTATTAATAGGGTTTATTTAATCTACAATTTCATTTTTTTTATTTAATTCAATGGTTTAATATAACTATATGTTTGCAGTTGTAGATAGATTGTGAAATGGCATTGGTGAACACCGGGTGTCTGTAGAGGAAAAACATTATCAAATCAACTCTAAAGGATTCTCAATAGGTATTTCTAAAGGTTGAGTGCTCTATTGTTGTTGAAATTTTATAATTTTTTATGTAACCAATGTTTAATGATTGCAAAGATTTGAAAGATTAATATTTTATTTTTATTTTTTTTAATAAAGGGTTTACTTAGTTTACATTTTTCAATTGAAGTGAAATTGTTTTTATAATTTTTCATCCTTGAAAGGTTGGATGATTATATGCCCTTCCAAGTGAAATTAAGACCAATCCTTCAAATTTGATCATTGATAACAATCCTTTGTATTTTCTAAATTATTTTCTATATATGAAAATTGTATGTAAAACTACATAAAAATTATCTTATCAAAAATATTAATCAATCAAGAAATATAAATTTATATTTTTAAAATTTTAAAATTAATTTTTAATTTTTAAAATATTTAATTTAATATATAATTTTGATGTAACTTTAATAAACTTTAAAAATATATATAAAAAAAAAAAAATTAAGCATATTGATATATTACAATTGTTTTATCACATTTACAATACATAAAATGATGCCCGCGGGGATGTAGACCGATTGGCAAGTGCCGTGTAAATGGAAGGAAATATGTAAAAAGAGGTCTCAAGATCGATTATCACCTTGATCTACTCGAAGGGCGTGCTTGCGGGTTGTGCGTTCCTCCCTAGGGGTTATAAGGCAGCTAGCAGGATTCAACCCCATGTCACACGAGTATGATACTATCGTTGTTATCGATTCCCCTAATTACAAAAAAAAAAATACATAAAATGATTTGTGGGTTGAGACAACGAAGTGGCACGCACTCGGAGTAAACATCGAAGGCGTTGTCTAACTGTTCTACGAAATGTTTTTTTTTTGCCGAAATCTAGAAACACAAATATGCACAAAATCATTATTTTTTGCTATTTAAAATCCATTTCTGAATGCAGAAATGGATTCAACATGCTGAAAAACTCCTGGGGAACTTGGATTATACAGAAATAATCACTTAAATATGTGGATCTAACAATTTCTTGTCGGATTTTGGGCAAATGTTCCCAGAAAAAATTGTTGAGAAAAAGTCATTTCGTATAACATTTAGACTACAGAAAACATCGAATAGTTAATTGTACATTTGCACTTTGTAATGATATTTCTATCACCATTTGACTTAGCAATGTACGTTTAATAACATCTCATATACATTCACTAGTTACTAAGTATGGGCATTGTCTAACTGCGCTATGAAATGGCTTTTTTCGTCGGAATCTGACAATATAAATTTGCAAGAAATCACTATTTTTTGTTGTTTAAAATCCATTTATGAATGAAAAAATGGATTCAACATGCTGAAAAACCCCTAGGGTACTCAGATTATACAAAAATAATCATTCAAGTCTGTGGATCCAACGATTTCTTTCTAGACTTTAGGCAAATGTCCCTGAAAAATATTACCAGAAAAAATCCATTTCATAAAACTTTTAGACTACGGTTTAAGTATGTACCTAACACCTTGAGTTTTATGATTTAGTATTAGAAAATTAATATCTAAAAAAATAAACTAATCTAAATTCATTTTAAATATAAATTTATCCAACATCAAAAAGGAATCAAATTTCTTAAGATGTAATTTTATTTATTTATTAAAAAATTAATTTATAACATGGAATGATAAAAAAATTAAAATTGATTTAGGATGGTATACTTTATCTTAATTTATCATTCACATTTCTATGTTTTAGAGTATTATTTTCATTTCCCTCGTATACATTTTTACTTGTATTTGTGAATTGACTATCTCGTAACATCTAGAATTAATTATCTTATAATATGTAAATCCAAAAATACAACAATTGATTCATGGTTATGAGAAGAAAAATATTAAACAAATAAAAGAGTAAACTTAAAAATAAAAATAACATAATTTTTATTGAGAATAAATTATCAATATATGCACAAAAGCCATAGTGGTACACCTTCAAGAGAGTATCGGGTAATATTAAATCTAGAATTTCAACATAGTGGTACACATTCAAGAGAAAATATGGTAATATTGAGAATCTAGAAATACAACAATTGATTCATCGTTATGGGAAGAATATATGCACAAAATCCATAGTGGCACACATTCAAGGGAATATGATAATATTTGAATATCGAAATATATTAATTGATTCATGGTTATGGAAAGAAAATATTTGAAAAGTAAATAAAAAGTAAGCTTAAAAATAAGAGTTTTTGGATGGGGTGACACTTAGATATCATGAAACCCCTGGCACACATGCGCTCGATGTAGTTAATGTCTATGGTTGTCACCCTTCCTCCCCGTCAATTCAACATGCTTAGCATTCACTTGGGAAGGGGGATAGTGCGCCTGCACATGAAGAAGGTTTTAATGGCACGCATACAACAATGACCGAGGCTTATTAGAGCAATTATGAGGTAATTCAGTTCCATCACTTCAGTCTGTATGGAACCTTTCCCTGTCATTTCTATTTTTATTTCATTCTGGATTTGCATTCAGTTTCTCATTTCTCTCATGGTCTTTCTCCCTTCTAGTGTTGGGCTATTGTTATCGTCCGTGTCTCTCTAATGTCACGCGAATGGGGTAAGCCAAAGCGCGGGCTAGCCTATTACAGTTTTGTGTCCCGACACCGTCAACCTGACCCCTCTTCTACCCTCTCTCCAACCCCCATCCCCTTCATCATCCTGGTTGGCCCTCCCCAGTCTAATCAAAATTGGATTGATGAACCCCTATGCACTGCTTCAGGACCTCGGGAACCCCTGTGAAATTCATAACAACCGCCTCAAAGCATCGACCATGTGATAGAATTGGGTGGTTGTCTGATTAAGGAAGAGATTCCTCTAGAACGGCTGGAGGAAACAACCATGTCGACTACACCAAATGTTAAAGAGACTCCAAACTTCAATCCTGTGACATAATTGGGTGGTTGTATGGTTGAGGAAAAGATTCCTCCAGAATGGATGGAGGAAACAATAATGTCGACTATACCAGATGTTAATGAGCCTCCAAACATTGATTCCCCTGCACCAAAGCTGCCTAATCCCCTCAGGTTCTCTGAAGGTCATCTCCAGCTAATCTTTGAAATGTGACAAGACATGATCGATTAGCTCCATTGCCAGGACACTCTCAGTCGTCACCTAGATGTCTTGTTTGATTCCCTTTCAAGCGAGCTAGCAAAGCGATGGTGCATGACATGATGCCAACCGTTCATTTTCAATCCCAACAATGAAGGCCGCCTAATTTCACCTACTACATAGTTTTGTTGTTGTTATGTTATCAAGTCCGGAGAGGCCACAATCACAGTTAGACTTAGAACTAGTTCTATTTTGGTGCTGTGAACAAAAACATGCTTTCCTGTTTTGCAGGCCACCTATTTTGATTTCATTTGTATGGAAGAAAAGGTGGAAAACTTTGACATGTGTATTGCTATGAAGACTCTCTAAGGAAATATATATTTTTACTGAAACTAAAAAAAAAAAAAAAAAATTAAAAATAAGAATAATTTTTATTCAAAGTAAATTATCAATATATGCACGAAAGCTATAGTGGTATACATTCCAAAGGAAAGCATTGTTAAACAAGGTTGTGTGGCAGCGTATTCCCTACCAATGAGGTTAGAATGCAAATTGTGGAAAATGGGGTCGAATTGGAAATGATTGAAGTGTTCGATGCAAAATGTATATCACAGAAATGTTGTGTGCAACATGTATATCACGGAACATGGGGCAAAAGTAAATGACGCTTGGCATGTGGAGCACCATTTATTTTTTTAAGGTATATAACAAACATTTATTTTTTGAAAGTATATAAGAAAGTACAAATTTGTTGACAGTGGAAGAATAAATTTGGAAATTTAAATGCATTTTCCATATAGACTGGTGAAAGATAAAAATATATGAAGACATAAAATTAGAAGGAGATAAGAAATATAAAAAATTAAATGCATTTTGTTAATGTTTATGCCATTATTATAGTTCTTTGCATTTCAATAGATAAGAGTATCATAAGAACAAGATCACTGAGAAATACACATTCACAAGAGACACAACATTTATCCTGGGAAACCCTCTAGGGGAAGAAAACCCAGC
>ML795607.1:281093-298084 GCA_009831015.1 Picea engelmannii | reverse complement strand
ATGTCTCATCCACATCCACTCACACAAACTCCATTAAACGAATCTAATCCAACCTGCAATTGAACACCCGAAATGTCCCACCATGATCAAGAAGATATTGTGCGAAGGGTACAATACACTGATTCTTCCATGAAATAGCATGTGGAGGAAACCTGTGAGCTGGTGGTGTTATCACTCTGTAATTTATAGAGGTTGTAGAAGAAAAGATAGAGGTAAATACCAAACCACTTTGGAAGCTAGAATCTCTCCCTGCCAGCTTCAGAGAGGGATTTCTCTATAGGATTTAGATTTGTTTGAGTTTTAAAATGTTAAGCTAGTTATGATAGTTTGAGCTTTGTTTGTTTGTTTGAAATATATGGCTGAAAGTATGCTTAATTTTCCATTGGGATATGGGGTCTGCACTTAAAGATAAGGATCTATTTCAGCTTTTTATAAGGTTTTCTCCAGAGGGCAGGGTAGTAAAATTGTTGGATCTATTTGAATCAAATGAAACGAATAAGAGGAAAAGATGGAAAAATACACTAAGTAGAAGAGCAGATAAGAATTATTTTACTCAGTTTCAGATGAACAACATCAAGATCATTAAAAAACCAGAGACAGAGTATTATGAAATAAATTATGTTCTTTTAACTGTCTTTTAATGATTAGAATTAGAAACACATGCAATGATTACAGAGAATAGATAAACATTTGACAAAGAGAGAAAGCACATCACCACCAATCTGACATGAGAATCTTGTTAATAAGCCTCTTTTATTACTAGTCGATCATTTGAAAATTTACACAATAGCTCTTGGGTACAAAAATAAACCCATAATACTTCGAAGAGAGAAGTATTTATACAACTATTTACAACAGATCATGACATAAATGATCAGGATATTATGGAGGAATATCTAACTAACTAAATCTCAAAATAGAAAAATGTAGGGATTTGCATATTTGCTTAGATCTTTGATGCTAAATTTGTGGAAGTGGTTGATGACTCATCCCTTTGACTTTGGTTGGTTGTTTCTCCATGCTGACTAGAACACCAAAATTGTATTTGCTCAAGTAATGTGCATAGATCTTCCCACCTCTTTTTACCTGGGATGGAAATCTTGAGTAATTTCCTGTATATTTTGTCCATTTCTGTGTATTAGGCAAATGTAGGCTTAGTGATGAAGATATGCTTAATATCATGTTGAATACTCAAGTCTAACTGTAGTGTCTCCAAGAAATATTTACCAGTAATGCTTCCCTATATCCTTGCAAACTTCGAACTGTCCTTTGCCACTGTGCTCAATGTCTGCTTGTAATAAGGTAGAGTGATCAATTTGTCATTCAATACTAACAATCAAGGGAGCCCTTTCTTGTGTAGCACCTCAAACTTACTGAAAAACATCTGCACACCTATTTCCATCACTTGAGATTTTTTCTCCAGCTGCAACATCAGGCCTTTCTTGGTAAGAACCTTCTTGATCTCAAGGATGGTCTTAGTTCTATCCTCAATCTCTAGTTCTTCTAACTCTTGTTTGTTTTTGGAGTTTAGAAATATGATAAGATTTGTGGACTTTGTGGGTCTTTCTCCCAATTCTTCCTTGATGATTTCAATTTCTCCCCTGGATTTTTATACTAACTCTTTTTGTTCAAAAATCATTTGTATGGATGGCCAGATTTCTGACATTGATTTGCTGATATCTATCCAAATTGTTTCCTTAGCTTGGGCTAAGGTATTTTCCATGGAAATCTCTTTCGCTAATTGTTGTAGTTGTTGACTAAGCCTTTGAGACTTATGCATATCTACTTGGTGACTGGCCTAGAACATTTATTTCAACTCATGCAATTTCTTCACCTCTTCCTGTAATTTTTTGATCTCTTCCCCTTGTATGGACTTATCCTCCATGGATGTTATAAGTTTGTCAGATGCATCTGAAACTTGTACTGGGATTGTTGATGTGGACCCTTATGTTTGTTTGATCCCTATTAGAGGCACTGCATCCAGTGGGATCATGGCCATTTGCACATTTTGTTCCTTTTCCTTTACCATTTTATCCATTTCTGCTTCCATTTCTCTTATTTGAGCATTTTGTTCCATGATCAACTTTAACATTTCTTCTTTGTGGCATTCAGTCTCAGCCACTTCTTTGGCTTGTGAATATTCTGTAGCTGGAAGCTTAAACTACTTTCTAAGAGATGATATATCATCATTCTTCTTCTTTAACAACTCCTCAATTTCCTTGACATTTGTTGGGTCATACCCAATCTTCAACACCAATTCTTCTAATGATTTCATTTTGATATCCTTGTCCAGAGAAGAAATCTTCTCAAGCTTTAGTTGGGACTGGATATTGTTTAGAGATACTTGCAATTTAGAAGTAGTCATTGAGGTATTTGTCAAAGTGGAGAATATCAGTTCTCTTGTATGCCTATGCATGTCCATCTGGTCCACTAGATGAACATATTTTACATCAAATTCAAAAAGTGTCTTCTTATAGTCTGCAGTTGTTTTAGGATGGGGAACTTGTGCTTGTAAGAATGCCATTTGCATTCTTCCTCTTTCTCTGTCAAAAGATGACAGTAGTTTGTGTTGAGCAGTGGAGGTCTGTTTCCAGAACTAAGAATAGGTTTTTTTGTTGAGGAACTCATTCCTTTTCTTGATCTGTTTATATTTGTCAAAAATATTTGGTTCTTTTTTCCCATAGACTGATTCAGTTGTCAAAGTAATGTGTGGGTTTATTTGAGATGTTGGTGATGATGGAGAACCTGTAACCAGAATGTCTGAATGGGTTGAAGAGTGTGGTCCCTCCATGACTATGGTGTATTGGATTTCTCCCTCTTTGAGAAAATCTGTTGTATGAGTGGTTTTGGCCCTCTTCCTGTAAACCTAAAACTCCTCAGTTGATACCTCTGTGACTGAAGGAGAAACCTCCTTCCTTTCTCTCTTCTCTACTTTCTTTTGGGGTGTGTTATTATGTGAAGAAGTTACAGAGGTAGGTTGCTCCTTTGTTTCTTGTAACGTGTTCTCCTGCCACTTTGTCTGGCTCATGTATTTCTCCACCTCTAGCCTCTGTGTGTGAACATAAGGAGTGCTCCTTTGTTTGATCCTGATTTCATAGATGACACCAAATGGGTCATATACCCAAGTGGAACTCAGAGGAAACCTCATTTGTTTTAAGAGGTTATCTGCTTCTTCTCCTGTTGATCTTATTTTGCAAATGAAAGGTCCAATCCGAGTCTTAATTCTAAGTTGGGACTTCTTCTTTGCTACAATAAACTGAATGTCATCTGAATTCACTATTTTCCTTATATATTCTAATGTGAAAATCCTCACTGGAAGGTATTTGGGCAATCTGTAAGGAGGAAAATCACACCCGTACATCTTTATTTTTGTATGGTTTTGGTATAAATACCAATCCCCTATCTTAGCTTGATCAGATAGGTGCAAGATTCTCTGAATTTCTTCACTGATCCTTGGCTTTGTGTTGTTGTTCAACATAAAAATGACTGGGTGAATGAACTAATCTATTAAGTCCTTGAAGCTGAACTCTGTGGAATTTTTCCTCACCAATGAGGTCTATGATGTCACTGGCTGTGGGCTTCCTTCATGTTTTAATTTCTGAATTGCACAGGGAAACCTATATGACTGGTAGAATAAAAACATGCAGACTAAAATTGAGGACTATCTGAACATCCCTTCAATTGGGAACCTGAATAGTTGATTATGGATATTATCAGCCAGAAATTGGTTGAAATTAAATTTAATGGAAATTCTTTCTTCAATGGAAAATATGGATAGAAATCCTAAAATAGGCTCATCTACCCATTCATCTAAGTAATAACCTAACAGGTAAGAAAGCATAGAAATTATCTGGTTGGATTTGACAGTGAATATGGAAGATGAGTAAGGTGGATTCTTTTTGGGCAATTAGGCATCTTCTGGGAGGAAAATCTCAAAGATCTAGGCTCTTTGGGGGAAATTGAGTTTTTGGTATAGGTCGTTTAGGGATTCAATGGAAAACGGGACAACTGCGTCGTTTATGGGGATTTGCAGCATCTGGTCAATGGCTTCAAAGGTGACTGTGAGTAGAGTTTCATCTAAGGAGGAGACAATAGCCCTTTGGTCGGGAAAATAACGAGCTTGGCATCTGAGAGCGAATTTGGGGAAATGGTGAGTTTGAGGGAACATGTACAGAGGCAAATTGGACTCCCAGAGTCCAATTTTGTCACTCTGGTCCAGAAAAATGTCTTTTAGCCATGAGTGTAATTCGACAAAGTCGAATTCGCACCTCGGATCTATGATTTTGTAATGTTTATTCATTAGGGGAATGTGATCAAGGTCGACAGGAGGGGGAAGGATTGGGTTCTCGGATGTATCTGCGGATTTGTCCTTGGGGGCCATAATTGACATAGCTTGTGGTAAAATAATGGCAAAACTGTAATTACCTGAGGAAAAGACACCTGTTGACGGTGAGAGGTCATGGAGGTTAACTTGACAACTTGGTTCGGCGTGGTATCCACGATGTCTATATCAACAAATGACGTAACAGGGTGTGAAACATGATTTTACAGTATGCAGTAGGTGTCCATTATGGCGCGAGGTTGTTATGGAGAAATTAACGGTCATGGGGAAAGTTTTAATTGGGTAACAGGTATGTAGGACATGACAGATGGCGTGTAGTAATAATATTACGGTGGCGGGGTGAGGTGAGTGGTATTGGGTGGTGGTTTTAGTAGATTTCATTCGGGGGGGGTAGGTGGTAAGCTGAAATAGGAGGGGGGGTCTGAAATGTTGAGGACGTGCCACGTCAGGTGGGACCGACGTGGGGGAAAACCACTTTTTGGACCCCCCCCCCCCTACCGTTAAAGGTCGAAAGATCGGGGGGGTCCAAAAAGCGCTGAGGACTGTTGATATGGCAAGAGATGGGTGTTTCCGATGGAGACTTGTGCGGGAATTAGTATCTACAAGACAAAATGTCTTGTCTTCTAGCAAACTTAGGATAAAAATATGCACCATGTAACGCTAAGCTTGATTTTTGCCACATTACACCATAATTTTATTTTCCTAAGCTAAAATAATCAAATTTAATCAACTAGGGGTGTATTTTAAAATCCCCTTTCAATTTTTCTTGAAGCAAATCACCTAACCTATCTCCTAACCTAGGCATCTAATACATTAATCCAGCTTAGACTCTTGGATTAATTATTACTCTAACCTAACTAATTTGGCCAAGATTAAACAATTTGAACAAACTTATTATCTAACATATCAACACAAATTTAAAAAGTTTGATCATGATTAGACAATATGATTCAAACTAAAATTTATTTTGGATAGGGTTTTCTATTTTTCTTTTATTTTATTTTCTTTTATTTTTCTTTCTTTCTTTCTTTTTTTATATCCTCTTTTCATTTTTTCTATTTTTATCTTCTATTTTTATTGGAAATCATTTGCAGAATGAAATATTATTTACAATGTAAAATGATTGGAGGAAGAAATTTCAATCACGAGGTGATACTATAAATATAGGGTTATAACAGTGAATCCACTTAAGGATGGTGCTCTCCTTGTGAAGTGCCAAGAACCCGCTATCGGTTGCCTTCAATCGTCTTCTCTAGTACTTTCTGCATCTTACTAGTTTTATTGTAGATGTAAATCTGGTGACAACTGATCAGGGGCTTAGGGCCTTCTCTTCGAACTTCAACCTATGATATAAGTCACCCACTCATGACAGAAAGTAAAATGGTATTTACAATGAATTGGGTGAGGTATGCTTTATTCCAGTGAAACGCAGTGCTTGGGCATTTTACCAATGACAGATCCTCCTGAAAGGTCTACTCTATCCATATCCTTGATAAAAAAATGCATTACTCCCTCTGTAAGAATGGATTGTGAATGGACCTTTCCATAAATTCTCAAATTTTCCATGCTTGCCCTTTTCTTCATTCCTTGAATCCCATTTCAGTGCTTTTTCTCTCTACAAGTCATCAGCCTTGGTCCTTCTATCATATATTTGCTTGATATTTTCCTCGATCACTTGAGTTTGGTTGTAGACTTGTTCTCTAGACTGTTGCAACTGTATGGTATGATTAACTCTCCTATGGATGTCATTTCATTCTACATGTACTTCCTGCAGTAATTTCATGACAGGGACACCTAAATAAGTGGGAAAAACAACACCCATTCCATAGAACAACTGGTATGGGGACATGCCAATTGATCTCTTTGTAGTAAGTTTATCTGCCCATAATGCATTGACCAGCTTGTTGTGCCATGATTTTTTGTTATCCTGCAACAACTTTTTGATGATGTTGACCAGACTCTTTTTGGAAGACTCTGCTAATCCATTTCCCGTAGGGTAATAGGCAGTGAGTGTCCTAAGGTGATATGATATTTGATGCAAAACTCCATTATCTTCTTTGATTTGAATGTTGATGCATTGTCAGTAATGATTTTCCTGGGACGTCCAAATCTTGAAAGAATGTTAGTTTCTAAAAACTTAATGAACACAGCATCAATGGCTTGCCTTGTAGGTACAACTTCAATCCACTTGGTAAAATAATTTGTGGCTGTGAAAATCCATTTGTGTTGTCCTGATGATGGTGGATGGATTTCTCCAATGAAATCCAAACCCCACTATTGAAAAGGAATTTCAACTGATATTGGTTTCAAGGTTAAGGCAATAGTTTCCTTTTTCCTTCAAAGATTTGACAACTATGACATGACGTCACTTTCTGGTGGACATATACAGATAAAGTTGGCTAGTAAAAACTAGCTCTTAGAATTTTGTTGGTAGAGGTCTTCCAACTTAGGTGTCCACCACAATCTCCTTCATGAAATTCCTGCAAAGCTTTATCTCCCTCATCTTTCAATAAATAGTTTAGTAAAATCCCTCCAACATATTTCCAATACAAATTGTCATTTAAAATACAATATTTCATAGATTTGAGTTTAAGAAATCTAGCTTTAGTTTTGGTTAAACCAGGAGGAGCTTTTATATGATGTAAAACAAAAATCAGTTCTGCATACCAGGGAGAGGTTGAGAAAACCTCTTTAACTTGTGGATTCACCTGCTCTTCTTGTTCATCCACTGCAGCTAGAAAATTTATATCCAAAACATGAAAATTGGACTCAATCATTAATTTAGCTAATCCCTGACCCTTAATGAGCTTGGTTGGTTTGATCTCAATGTCATATTCAAGGATAACAACAATCCATTTACCCCTTTTTTCATATGGACTATATTGGGTCAGAATATCTTTCACCACAGAATTTGGGACATAAGCAATTATATGTGAATGAAGAATATATACTTTGAAGTCTTTGATTTCTTTTACGAAAGAAAAAGCTTGCTTTTCCATGATGTTATAATTTAGTGCAACATCTCTCAAGGATTTACTGAAGAAAGCAATAGGATTTTCATGTCCTTCATTGTTCTTCTACAAGAGAACTGTTGCAATAGTATGCTAGGAGGCAAAAGATAATAGGAGGAAATATTTTGTGTAATCAGGGTTTAGAAGAACAGGGGCTTGTGTTAAGGCTTGTTTCACCTGATCAAATGAATGTTTTGCTTCTATGGTCCATTTTATTTTTGTGTCTTTTTTCAACATACTTGTTATATTTCTTTGAAGTTCTGCCAAGTTAGGGATAAATCTTCTTAGAAAGTCTATTTTACCAATGAAAGATTGTAATTCTTTTATGTTTCTGGGATGATCTATTTTTTTACTGGCTTCAATTATGCTAGGATCAATTTTAATTCCATCCTTTGATATGATATGTCCTAACAATTTACCTTCTTCTAGGCCAAACAATGTTTTCTTTGGATTGAGGGAAATTCCAATTCTCCTTCATTTTTCAAAGACTCTTCTCGGGTGGAGCAAGTGTTTTTCATTTGTTTTTGAAATAACAATGATATCATCCAGGTATATAAAAATGAATCTTCCAAGTTCATCCAAAAAATAAATATCCATTGCTCTTTGAAATGTAGCCCCATCATTCATTAAATCAAAATGCATTTTCACATACATGAAAGTCCCCCAAGGTGTAGTAAATGTTTTTTTTTCTCGATCACCAGGGTGGACTAAAACTTGGTTGTAACCAGAAAAACAATCTAACAAAGAAATTCCACTGGACCCAACTACCTTCTACAAAATATGGTCCATTTTGGGCAAGGGGTAATTGTCTTTGAGGGATATTTTATTAAGGTTTCTGAAATCAATGCACAGACGGATTTCTCCACTCTTCTTCCTAGTTGGAACTAAATTTGACACCCATTTGGAGAATCTTAATGGGACAATGATTTTAGCATCATACATCTTTTTAATTTATTTTTCAATCAGAGACATCAACCTGGGGTTAATCCTCCTAAGTTTTTGTTTAAAATGATTTTGGTATTCTTTTATGGGAATTTTATGTTGTACAATGCTAGTGTCATAAGATTTTAGATCTTCATAGCTCCATGCAAAAACATCTAAAATTTCTCTGAATAATTCTATATGCTTCTATTTTTTAGCAGGAGGTAAAGATTTAGATAGTTTAATCATTTTTGGTTCTTTTTCAGTTCCTATGGTGCAGTCTTCAACTTCTTTTCTAGTAGGTTCAATTTTAGGTTTTTTGGACACATCATCAAAATCAAACAACTCTTCCAAAGGAGCTAACCCTCTAGGAAGAACATTATCTTTTAATTGCAAAATATCCGGATCTTCTTGTTTGTAATTTATTTCTTCTAAATCTATCTTATCTACATTTTCTTTTTCATCATCAAAATCAACATCGATGTTGGCACATTCAAATCCATTCTTTGATTGCAAGAAATTTTCAATTTGTTCATCATTTCCAAAAATTTGCCAATACCTAATGTTGTCTGGGACAACATGTCTGCACTTCACTTCAACTGTGTACTGGTGGTTAGGATGAAATGGTATCTTACAAGTATCTATTGAGGTAGTCAGACCATCAACAAGAATGTTTTGGTCTTTGGGAATGGATAGCAAATCATATTTAGTAAAGCATTGTAGAAAGTCTAGGAAAGCAGTTATATAGGCTCTCAATCTTGGGTGTTTAGCATAGTATTTACCTTGGATATGTTTTATTATTAGTTCAGAATCACCCCTAATTGAAATTCTCTTAGCACCAAGCTTCTTTAACAATTGCAAACCTAGCATTAAGGCTTCATGATCAGCTATATTGTTGGTACACTGAAAATTCAACTTGTAGGAATGACTTTATGTATGATGAGTTTTTGAATTTGAAACCCATACACCAGCTCCTTATCCTTCCTTACTAACAACACCATCAAAGTCTAAACTCCAGAGAGGTTCTTTTGGTTCATCAGATTGTACCATCATTGTTTTGTCTTCTTCAAGGGTTGTTTTGTTTTCCCCAATGTTATAAACATCATCCTACAGATTTGCAATTTTTCTTTCCATGTCTCCATCATTGTACAAAATAAAATAATCAAGGCCTGAATGAACAGAGAATAAGGGATAACTGTGTGGTTTATCCTGAGTACTGACCATGTATTTTACCAGTGTCTCCCTATATAATCTCCTATGTTGACCAAATAATGGGATGGTGGCATAAGACATGTCCAGTTGAAATGTCCCTTGTAACTTGGCTCCCCATGAGTGAGATAGTAACATGCCATATTTAGGAAGTGTGTCTTCCACAACTATGTCCATTACCATACTCTTGGTTGGTATTTGTGCTAAAGTAACACACAAATATTTGATAAGACCTATGCATTTTAATTTTCTTGAATCAAAAGAATATAAATCCTTGTATGGTCTAGTGATATCAAGTCCTAATTTTTCCATAACAGCCTTAGGCATAAGGTTGTGGGAAGCACTAGAGTCCAGTATGGCATTGTACAAAGTCTTGTCATGAATGTTTAAATTGATGTAAAAAGGAGGTACAACACCACTTTTGGATTTTCCATCCACTTTGGACCCAAATAATAACTCAGGTTGATCATCAACAATATTCATTGTATCTACACTTGTTTCTATGTTCAGAGCTTTTATCACTTGTGATATGTAAGCATTCTTATTCATTAACTCTGTTAGAGGAATGGGTATCTTGAGTTTTTCCAATTCACTTTCCAAGTTGAATGAGGTTTGAGCTTTATTTTGGTTAAGAAAATCTTATTTCTCAACAACATTCTTTTGTGAAATATCTTTGGGCTGGCTGGTGGAGGGAACATCTTGAGTTGTTTTTGAAACAAAATCAAATGTTTTTTTGGGTTGGACCTATAAGTTTTTCTTAGGGGGACTATCAGGAATTTTCTTGGCAGGTGTATCTATTGTCTTTCTAAAGTCAAAAGCTTTCTTAGTTGGATTATCATTAGACTTCTTGATCTGAATTATTTTCAGCACGAAATGAGAGCGGAGATATAATACAGAAATGCACAGAGATATCGCGGATATCCAATAATATAACATAAATGTATCAGAGATGCAACCATAAAAACAGAGATACAATAATACATGATTTCTATTAATGAAACAAATGTACAAGACTGTAAAAATACAGAGTGAAAGACTCGCTAGAATGGTGGCAGCTTATCTCTGAGAAGAGATGTGACAGCTACTCGCATTCACAAGAAGATGATTCCAATGAGGCTCTAAAGGCATTTTTACAATAAACAGGAATGCCAAAAACCCTAGACATCCAAAAACCTAACCCTAGAAGATGAAGCGCCAAAATTCATGTGGGCCCCGTTTGGGCAAGTTAGTACATCAACTTCCCAAGGTCATAACTTTTGCATACAATCTCCATTTTAGGCGCATGATAGCCTGTTGGAAAGGTATCGTCGAGGAGATTCATTTTGGAGGAAATATCAAAAGAACTTTCTTATTTCTCCTTGTTTTCCCAAAAACGTCGTTTAGGGCCTCAAAATGGCCCCGGAAGTTAAAAACTGCTAAAAATAGTAAATTACCAAAATTGCTAGAAAATTGTTTTGAGCCAGTTGGAAAAGGTGGGTGGCCATTGATATCCACCTAGATCACTTCTTACTTCTTAGGTTATATTGTCTATGAACTTCCATAATTGTATTTTCAAAATCTTGTTGATCTGATTCTTCCTCTTTAATTTTAGTTTGTGAAAGAAGGAAAAGGTCATGTTCTTTTTGGGTAAGAAAAATAGAATCATTATCATTTATTCCCATTAAATTAATGTGAACATCATCAAGTCCCTCAATTTTTTCTTCCCCTTCATCAACATAATTTTCTTGAAAAGGGGGCCTAAAATATTGATCTGGGCCTCTTTGTTCTCTTGGTTCTCTTTGTTTGATTTGGGGTGGATTTCTCCTGAAATTAGGATTTCTGATTTGGGGACCAGGTTGATTTTCTCTTGGTGGATTCCTATTAGTGATGTCTAGTCTTTCCATCATATTTTACATGGTTCTGACTAATGAGTCTATATTAGCAACAAAAGAGGTAGATGGTTCTTCCTTGATAGTTACCCTCCTCTATGTTCTTTCACTAGCTCTCTTAGCTAACAGATTTGCCTCTACACTCACACCACATCTTTTCATTTATTCCAAAGTTGCAGGGCTTATTTCTCTCAATTGATAAGACATGCCATCATCAAAACCATCAGGGAATTCGATCAAAGCTAAACCTTGAGGAGGTTTAATTTTTGTTGGAATTGCATTATAAATATTGTTAAATCTAGTGCAATAATATTGTACACTTTCCCCTTGGTTTATTTTAATACTTTCATATTCAAATAAGATTTGAAGTGGATTTTTCTTAACTTCCCATCTATTGAGGAATGATTGGTGAAAGGTAGTAATGTCATTAAGGCTAACAGTTGGTAGGGATTTGAACCATTTCCTAACTTCTCCATTTAATATTTGGGCAAACAATCTCATTTTGACATCTTCCTCATCAACTTCTTGCAAGTCAAAGAAGTCATTCATCTTGTCAACATGTTGTTGTGCAGTCATATTTCCAGTGCCATCAAACTGAGGAATCCTAGTTTGATAATCTTGGGGCATATTGTGTAAGGCAACAGCCAAAACGAGGGGAGCATATCTTGTTGTCATGATTGGTGGAGGAGGATGGATAGTAGGAACTCATGTGATAGGCTGGATCACAACCTGTGAAGTAGTTGGAGAAGTGGTGGAAGATATTGAAAAATCAGGGCTAGAAGATATAGGATGAACTAATTGAGGATTGATAGAAGATGTGGAGATGGTCAGGGAATAAATCTCAACAGACTGTTGAGTGTATTCTTTATGCAAAGCTTGATCAAAGTTTGATGCTAGATCTTGTAACTTCTCAAATTTTTGAAGGATTTGTTGATCAAGATCTGATCCAATAGAGTGTCTTTCAGGTGTAATAGGTTGAAGGATAGCTTGATCTAAAACTGTTTCATCCACAAAGCTATCAGATTTGGTTTTGAATAGACTATGCTCAAATGGTATATCAAACTGGATGTCTTGGATTGTGACAAACTTCTTTGGAAGAGAGGTTTCCCTAGGAGGAGGACCACTACTCCCTTGACTTTCTGCTAAACTTTTTTTTCTGATCAATTTTTCAGGGCTACCTACTACTTTTGCAGGTTCTGGATCAGGATGAGATATGGTGTGAATTCTTTTTGGACCTAGAACTTAAACTTGAAGAACCTAATTGATTATTTACAAATTTTTACAACCTACGAACATTTATCTCTTAAGATTTAGATCATTGATTGTCCATAAATAAAGTTTTCTTACTTAGGGAAGATAATTCATAAAGTTGGAAAATTTGTTCAATCCCCCAGTATGGTCGCCACTATGTTTTCACTCTGTAATTTCCATAGGTTGTAGAAGAAAAGACAGAGGTAACTACCAAACCACTTTGGAAGCTGGGATCTATCCCTGCTAGCTTCAGAGAGGGATCTCTCTATAGGATTTAGATTTGTTTGAGTTTTAAAATGTTAGGCTAGTTATGATAGTTTGAGATTTGTTTGTTTGTTTGAAATATATGGATGAAAGTATGCTTAATTTTCCATTGGGCTATGGGGTCTGTACTTAAAGATAAGGATCAGTTTCAACTTTTTATAAGGTTTTCTCCACAAGGTAGGGTAGTAAAATTGTTGAATCTATTTGAATCAAATGAAATGAATAAGAGGAAAAGAGGGAAAAATACACTAAGCGGAAGAGAAAATAAGAATTAATTTACTCAGTTTTAGATGAACAACATCAAGATCATTAAAAAAACCAGAGACAAAGTATTATGAAATAAATTATGCTCTTTTAACTTTATTTTAATGATTAGAATTGGAAACACATGCAATGATTAGAGAGAATAGATAAACAGTTGACAAAGAGAGAAAGCACATCACCAACAATCTGACACAAGAATCCTATGAATAAGCCTCTTTTATTACTGGTCGATCCTTTGAAAATTTACACAATAGCTCTTGGGTGAAAAAATAAACCCATAATACTTTGAAGACAAAAGTATATATACAACTATTTACAACAGATCATGTCATAAATGATCAGGATATTATGGAGGAATATCTAACTAACTAAATCTCAAAATACAAAAATGTAGGGATTTACAAATTTGTTTGGATATCTGATGTTGATTTTGTGGAAGTGGTTGATGAATCATCTCTTTGACTTTGGTTGGTTGTTGCTCCATGCTGAATAGAACACAAAAACTGTCTTTACTCAAGTAATGCGCATAGATCTTCCCACCTCTTTTTACCTTGGATGGAAATCTTGAGTAATTTCCTATATATTTCATCCATTTCTGTGTATTTGGAAAATGTAGTCTTAGTGATGAATATATGATTAATCTCATGTTGAATACTCAATTCTAACTATAGTGTCTCCAAGAAAGATTTACCGGTAATGCTTCCATGTATCCCTGCAAACTTTGAACTGTCCTTTGCCATTGTGCTCAATTTTTGCTTGTAATCAGGCAGAGTGATCAATTTGTCATTCAGTACTAACAATCCATGGAGCCCTTTCTTATGTAGCACCTCAAACTTACTGAAAAACCTTTGCACGCTTATGTCCATCACTTGATATTTTTCCTCTAGCTGCAACATCAAGCCTTTCTTGGTAAGAACCTTCTTGATCTCAAGGATGGTCTCAGTTCTGTCCTCAATCTCTATTTCTTCTAACTCCTGGTTTTTTTTGGAGTTTAGAAATCAGATAAGCTTTGTGGCCTCTGTGGGTCTTTCTCCCAATTCTTCCTTGATGATTTCAATTGCTCCCCTTTCTTTCTATACTAACTCATGTTGTTCAAAAATGATTTGTATGGATGGTCAGATTTCTAACATTGATTTGCTGATATCTATCCAAATTGTTTCCTTAGCTTGGGCTAAGGTATTTTCCATGGCAGTCTATTTCCCTAACTGTTGTAGATGTTGACTAAGCCTTTGAGACTTATGCATATCTACCTGGTGACTGGCCTAGAACATTGATTTCAACTCCTGCAAGTTCTTTACCTCTTCCTATAATTTTCTGATCTCTTCCCCTTGTATGGACATATCCTCCATGGATTTTACAAGTTTGCCAGATGCATCTGAAACTTGTACTAGGATTATTAATGGGATTTTTAATGTGGACCTTTTGTTGTTCTGATCCCTGTCAAAGGCACTGCATCCAATGGGATCATGGCCATCAGCACATTTTGTTCCTTTTCCTTTACCAGTTTATCCATTTATGCTTCCATTTCTCCTATTTGAGCATTTTGTTCCATGATAAACTTTAACGTTTATTTTTTGTCGCCTTTAGTCTCAACCACTTCTTTGGCTTGTGAATCTTTTGTAGATGGAAGCTTCAACTGCTTTCTAAGAGATTTTATATCAGAATTCTTCTTCTTTAACAACTCCTCTGTTGCCTTGAAATTTGTTGGGTCATACCCAATCTTCAACACCAATTCTTCTAATGATTTTATTTTGTTATCCTTGGCCAGAGAAGAAATATTCTCAAGATTTAGTTGGGACTAGATATTGTTTAGGTATACCTGCAATTTAGAAGCATTCATTGAGGTATTTGTCAAAGTGGAGAATATCATTTCTCCTGTCTACCTATGCATGTCCATCTGGTCCACTGGATGAACATGTTTTACATCAAATTCAAAGGCAATCTTCTTATAGTCTGCCACTATTTTAGGATGGGGAACTTGTGATTGTAAGAATGCCATTTGCATTCTTCCTCTTTCTGTGTCAAAACATGACAACAGTCTATGTTGAGCAGTGGAGGTCTTCTTCTAGAACTGAGCATAGCTGTTGCTATTGAGGAGCACATTCTTTTTCTTGATCTGTTTATATTTGTCAAAAATATTTGACTCTTTTTGCCCATAGACTGGTTCAGTTATCAGAGTAACGTCTAGGTTTATTTGAGATGATGGTGATGATGGAGAACATATAACTAGATCATATGAATGGGTTGAAGAATGTGGTCCCTCCATGACTATGTGGACTGGATTTCTCCCTCTTTGAGAAAATATGTTGTATGAGTGGTTTTGGCCCTCTTCCTGTAAACCTGAAACTCCTCAGCTGATACCTCTATGACTAAAGGAGAAACCTCCTTCCTTTCTCTCTTCTCTACTTTATTTTGGGGTTTGTTATTATGTGAATCAATTACAGAGGTAGGTTGCTCCTTTGTTTCTTGTAATGTGTTCTCCTGCCACTCTGTTTGGTTCATGTATTTCTCCACCTCTGGATTTTGTGTGTGAACATAAGGATTGCTCCTTTGTTTGATCTTGATTTCAGAGATGACACCAAATGGGTCATATGCCCAAGTGGAACTCAAAGGAAACCTCATTTGTTTTAAGAGGTTATCTAATTCTTCTCATGTTGATCTGTTGTTGCATATGAAAGGGACAATCTGAGTCTTGATTCTGAGTTGGGACTTCTTCTTTGATACAACAAAGTGAATGTCATATGAATTCACCATTTTCCTTATATATTCTAATGCGAAAATACTCATTGGGAGGTATTTGGGCAATTTGTAAGGAGGTAGCTCACACCCATACACCCTTATTTATGTATAGTTTTGGTATAAATACCAATCCCCTGTCTTAGATTGATCACATAGGTGCAAGATTCTCTTAATTTCTTCACTGATCCTTGGCTCTATGTTGTTGTTCAAAATAAAAACGACTAGGTGAATGACCTGATCTATGAAGTCCTTGAAGTTGAACTCTATAGAATTTTTCCTCACCAATGAGGTCCATGATTTCACTGGATGTGGGCTTTCTTCCTGGTTTATTTTCTAAAGTGCACGTTGGGAACCTGAATAGTTGGTCATGGATATTATCAACTATAAATTGATTGAAATTAAATTTAATGGAAACTCTTTCTTTAGTGGAAAATATGGATAGAAAACCTAAAATAGGCTCATCTACCCATTAATCTGAGTAATAACCTAACAGGTAAGAAAGAATATAAATGATCTAGTTGGATTTGACAGTGAAGATGGAAGATGAGTAAGGTGGATTTTTTTTGGGCAATTGGGCATCTTCTGGGAGGAAAATCTCAAATATCTGGGCTCTTTGGGGGAAAGTGAGTTTCTGGTATAGGTCATTTAGGGCTTCAATGGAAAAAGGGACAACTGCATCGTTTCTGGGGATTTGCAACTTCTAGTCAATGGCTTCAGAGGTGTTTGTGAGCAGAGTTTCACCGGAGGAGGAGACAATAGCCCTTTGGCCAGGTAAATAACGGGCTTGGCATCTGAGAACGAATTCATGGAAATGGTGAGTTTGAGGGAACATGTACAGAGGAAAATTGGACTCCCGGAGTCCAATTTCGTCACTTTGGCCCAGAAAATTGTCTTTTAGCCATCAGTGCAATTCAAAGAAGTCAAATTCGCACCTCGGCTCTGTGATTTTGTAATCTTTATCTGCCATGGGGATGTGGTCGAGGTCAACAGGAGGGGGAAGGATTGGGTTCTCGGACGTATCTGCGGATTTGGATTTGGGGGCCATAATTGACATAGCTAGTGGTAAAATAATGGTGAAACTGTAATTACCCAGGGAAAAGACGCTTGTTGATGGTGAGAGGT
>ML795607.1:213978-266845 GCA_009831015.1 Picea engelmannii | reverse complement strand
TTTTCTTACTATTGTATTATTCCATTCAAAATAAAAATATCGCTACACTTATATTAAAAAAAAATTGTGAACAATTAGTCCCGCATTCTTCTTTTCTTAGTCTTGTATTATTTCATTCAAAATAAGTCTTGTATTGTTTCATTCAAAATAAAAATATTGACGAAATTCTATTAAAAAAAGTTGTGAACAATTTGAATTCAAAATAAAAAATATTGATGAAATAATATTTAAAAAAAGTTGTGAACGATTCGAACCATTAAAAATTTTAGTCGAAACATTACCCAAATCAATCACAACGGAGATAGTTGGAAGGATATAGACTGAACTTCATGTTAATCATCACTAATTAGTGTAAATACTTTGTAATAAATATCCTTTAAATACTACATTCTTTACACATGTGGGATAATTCACAAGGAAAAAATATCTCAACCACTATGCGCTCATATGCGTAATGCAGCTCGGGCTCAAACCGAAGCCAAGTCTCATATGCGTAATGCAGCTCGGGCTCAAACCGAAGCCAAGTCTTATGACCTCAATAGCTTCTTGATTGAAGTTATATGTCTTTTTACAGATTCGTAACCATAAGTTTGAACACCTTTGACACCTAATTTCATTGACAACTTCACTAAGTTTTCTGGAAAGGTCATTCCCATATTCCTGCAACAGAAACTGGTCAGGAATATCATCCAGTGATTGTACTCCAAAAATTTGTTGCAGAACATTAGCACTCAGAACCTCCATGGACATCCTGAAATCAATGTGTAGCAGGTCTGAGATAATCTTCCTTGGTGAGAAATTCAACAGTCATGCCTGCATCACACATGTCCCATTATGACATTGGGTCATACTTGCTTTAGAACAATAATGTGCTCAAAGAAACAGATCTTTCAACCATGGATGATTTTAAGGGCGTTGTCTAACCATTCTACATTTTTTCCTTTTTTGTTGGAATTCCACGACACAAATATGCATGAAATCACAATTTTCTGTTGTTTAAATTGTATTTTTAAATGTGAAAATGGATTCAACGTCCTGAAAAACCCATGAAGCACTTGGATTACATAGAATAAACACTCAAATTTGCAAATACAACAATTTCTGACCGGATTTTGAGCAAATATTTCTGAAAAATATCCTCAGAACGAGACCAAAATGTAGAACGTTTAGACTGTGACTTTTAGGAACCCCTGGCATTTTACTGTAAATTTGTTGGAGAAGGAGATTGAAAAGGCATTTCAGTGTGAATTTGTTGGAGAAGGAGATTGAAAAGGCATTTCAGTGTGAATTTGTTGGAGAAGGAGATTGAAGAGGTTAGAAGATGATAGAGGAAGAGTAGAGTAAGTGGTTGAGAATAACCCAAAACCACTACCACAATCAAAACAAAAATGGAAATTCATGCAGAAATATTTTCACAAGGGAGTCTTCTTCCAAACACCAATTGATGATCATGCTGCAATTGCCAGCATAAATGGCATCTTCAAATTGGAATTCTCTTCTCCTATTGGCAAGGATAAAATGGACAAAACAATATTGTGAAAAGTTATGTCGGTCAAGTTATTTGATCAAAGTGAACACATCTTGATGCTGAAGATATCATTGATTGGAATAATCCATAAGTCTCGACCCTATAGCATTTAGAATTAACACTGCTGATTAATTTTTTAATTCAATTTTTTCCATGTGTCCTTTTTAATAGTTTTACTAGAATGAAATGCAGCAGAATTCTTTTTTATCTGTTTATGTGTTGTCTTCTAACATTATGTTATCTATCTAGTTCATCATATTTTTTTGTTGTTTCAGCTCCTTTGATGATCATTCATTGTTTTGTCGCTATGCATATGGACTTACAATGATCCACTTCAAGCCAAATACAATAGAAAAAATATGAATAAGCCAATAAACAAGCCTAAAGGAAGTAAGAAACTGAAATATTGGGAATTAAAGTAAAATCTGTTTTTGTTAATGATAATTAGGATCTAAAAACAAGTTATATTACATTCTTATAAAAGAAGAGGAATGTATCTGATATGCCCACCAATATTTCAAAATTTGTTTTGAAGGTTGTCTTCTAGCTTCACTATAATTTCAATGTTTCCATATGATTTTCATAGCCAATTCTAGAGTATAGATATCTCAGCCCTGTATAATTGTTTCATTTATATAATATGTTTTGGAATTCTAAGTTGAGATTCGAACAACCAGTCTTTTTAACAACCCTTCATTCAAGACAGTACTTTTGTGAAATGGTTTTAACTCCTCTAAGCCATTTTCTTTGAAAAATGATTTTACCTTATGTGAGCTATATTGAAGTTGAATATTCCATTTGTGTAGTTTTTGTTACACAACTACAAAACAAGTAATTATTTTCTTGCAACACACTTTAGTACCAATGGCATTGTTGGATAGATTAGTACTAGACAATTGACATCCCGTTAAAAATTGTAAAATTTGAAATTGTAGCTGTACAATCCAGTAGAGATACATATCATGTCAATGATGCTTTGAGGGTTGAAATTCATAGGTGCATAGTTTTCCACTCTTTTGCAGTATCAGGCCTATCTTTTTTTCTATTTTTGAACTATTAATTCATTTATTTTTTATGTGGTGCATGCTAACATTGTTTTAACATGCAAGAATCTAAATTTTTATATGGTACTACTTCTTCATAGCCTCTTTGCTTCCTCCATTGAAATGAAACGAAAAAGTGCTCATCATCTGTTGTCATATTTTTCGTTTATGTATTGGTCATTCATTCATTCATCTTAGCATGGTGACATTGTCTCATATTGTATGTTGAAGCCTTAAACCTATGCTTCCTCAAGTTATATCAAAAACTTAGAATGAATTTGTTTATGGCAAATGCATACTGTAAAACCTTATAACTAGTTGGGAAGGGATGTATTGGACTAACTAAACCAGTCAAAAGATCTTATTTTTCTTAAAGGACTTGGTCATTTCAATCTTGATCCTTCACTCTTTGTTAGATACTTTCAATAAAACAATAAATTTAATTTTTGGAGGTGTTCCTCTTCTTATCTTTTTGTTTGTATGTCACCTTGACATGTGGAAGAAAGATCTACAAATTCTATTTTCACATGTTTCAATAGAACGGATTCATTTTCAACCAGGCTCCATATCAGTTCCCTTTAAAATATCAATGTGCAATGTTAGAAGTTGTTTGAAAGAGTACTTATTAAATAAAGATCCTCTTCTTCGTGAAATGGATGCTCTTAGCACCTCCAACAACAGATCCATTGATTGTCCAAGTATGTTTCTAATTCAAGCACATCTTTCTTATGATATAGAGGAATTTGTAGGCAATAGCTTAGCTTGTAAAGGTGAATATAGTAGTTGTGGGAGAAGGATCCCATAGTTCATAAAGTGTTTTGTTAATCGTGAGGATTTTCAAGATTAATAGGAACACAACTTCCCACTGCATATAAAAATACCAAGGAAAAGAATGTACTTACAGAGGATGTCAATGAAATCAAATAATCTTCTGCAAATTCCAATAGCAACCTCAATGACATGATGTGAAATGACGAATCTAAATCATAGAGAAGAAAATAAAAAGAACTAGCAAGAATAGGGTGGCAACAAAATAGGGGGTAACATAGATGTTCAGGTCCAATAGCTCAACTTGGGGTTGAAGATTTTGCTCTTGAAGACGTTGTAATTTTGAATATCATATCCCATTAGAATATTCAACTGGACTTGATCAAAATGACCAGAAATATTGTGAATGGTTATAATTACAAGATTGTTAGGATGGAAACAATGGTCAAAAAAAGGAGCAAATATTAGAATACTCCTATTTGGATTTCTTAAAAAAAATGAAATATTGAAGGAACTCACTCTAACAATTCTTTATCGAATGCTACAGGGATATCTATCTCAATATGTACCACAATCCTGAGATCTTCTGTAGTGCCTTTGGAGCCTACTCTTGATTCTTGCAACACTCCCAAGAAAGCAAGCATGATTCACCTCTGTTATTTGCATCAATGGAAAATAACCCATCCAAGAGGATTCTGGTGGACAAAAATGAAAATACAGTGGAGAAACTCCAAATGATTTGAATGAAGTTCTTGTGCATTTTCCATAGGCCTAGTGAGACATATAATAATGTTTTGTTTCCCAGTTTTTGTATAGATTGGGACTTTCCGAGCGGATAAAATGTCGTATAAACACTAACAAGATTTTTGTATTCAATAATGACAGAGCTAGTGCAATAGAAAAGGAACATGAAGTAACTAGCCTAGAAGAATTGGACTTTACATGTACACTCTTGGTTTTAGGAAAAACTGGTGTAGGGAAGACTGCAACTATCAATTCTGTATTTAATGAAGTTAAAGCTACTATCCTACTTCTAATGCATTCCATCCAGCTACAAAGAAGTTTGAGGAGATGGTTGGAACTGTAAATGGAATCCAACTCAGGATCATCGATACTCCTGGCCTGATACCCTATTTTATTGATCATCATAGAATGCAAAGATCGTGTCATCAATGAAGAAATTTTTAAGTATCCTCCAAATATTGTACTTTATTTGGATCATCTTGACATTGGATTTGACACCCAAATGCAGTAGTGGTTAGAGTCAGCTAGGAGTCTACTTTATATTTTCATAACCACGAGGTTGTAGAGCATGTTACAACACAAGTAGTGTTGAAAAAGGTGTAATTATTGCTAGCCTGTTGCAACCACTATTTTTTAATTGAATTGCACTCAAACCCTAAACTCACACACATGGAAAAATTTCTTGTGAGGTTTGACAAGATCTTTAAAGAGTTCACTGATTCTATAAAGAGGTACATTGTAGAAAAATAGACAAAGCTTGAAGTATGCACATTATAGGAAAGTTGATAAGGCCATAAGGCTCTTTCAGAAAATGCCTGAATGAAATAAAATTTCATGGAATGCAATGAGATCCAAAACATCTCAAGAGCATATCGCAGAAATAAATATCTTAAGTTTACTATTGAATTCATAACTCCTTTTACTTCTTATCGAAAAGAGGTTCCAAAGAGAATGGACGATGAGAGGAATGGGTTCTGTAGGGAAACATTCTATAGGATCAAAGGATCATTAGCTATGCAATTAAACCAATATTTTGAATAATTTGACCATAGGGGAGCAATTCCTTTCTAGTAGTGATAAATAGAAATTAAATACAGAAATTAACCCTAAGAAAAATTTTCCTACCTAAGCAATAGAAAATTGATTACAGATTCATAGATACAACTCACTGATGTGGGTGTCCTGCAACTGACACATAAAAAAATTCCCATGAAGGCTATCCATTGGATTAAAACACTACCACAGACCCCTTTAAACAGATGTCTGCTTAACCAATCAGATTGCATATAGACCACTCTGTTGTGCAAAGCAAGTAATAGAAAATTGATTGTAGATTTGTAGATACCACTCACTGATGTGTGTGTCACTACAACTAACATTAAAATTTCCCCATGGAGGCTATCCAATGAATTAAAACACTAGCACAAACCCCTCTAAATTGATGTTTGCTTAACTGGCAATCAGATTTCCTATTGACTCAAAACACTAACACAAAACCATCCAAATTCAAGTTTGATAAACAAAACTGTGTTGTGCAAAACAAGTATTAAAAGAAAGATTACGGATTTGTAGATACCACTAACTTATGAGGGTATCAATGCAACTGACAGATAAACCTTAACCAATCAATAGTGTCCATCAAATAAAAACATTAGCAGAAACCCCTTTAAACCCAAGTCTGATATTGTCCATAGAGTAAAATATTAGCACAAACCCTCTAAACCCAGTTCTAATATGAGTTCCAATATTTGACATGTTAAGCATTTGTGTAGAACCAGAGATGTGCACCTTTGATATTACCATAACCAAGTTTATATGGGTCTCTGCTACTATCCACGCAATTATCCACACAGACAAAGTCGATAGGTTACCCCCACATGTTGTGAAAATTATGATGATTAACTAATTTCTTGACCAGAAAGGGAACCACTTGCAATAGAAAATTCGATGTAAACATGGTATAACTCTTACCAGAACCCATTTCTCCATACATTATGATACTGCATTTGTTCCCGCTCTTCACTCTTTCCACTCATCCTTCAATGTAGGTAATAAGGTAAGACAATTGCAGGGCCTCTCCACTCCTAATTTGAGGGCGCCCATGGTGAACTAACTCCCAATCATTGCCAGTACCATAAAATTATGGTGAAATACATATGAATCGTTTCCATTGCTACGAAATCGTGGCGAAATACTTCTAAGTCATTACTAGTACTAGAAAATCGGGGTGAATGGGAGGATCTGGTTAGAATTTTAAGGGCGAAAATGGATTTCCATGCTCTTCCGTCACAAAATATCAGTGGGCTAAGGATTTTATATATAATTTTTAGAAAATAAATTTAGGGTTATATATAGGAAAACCCCGCAAACCCTTCTATGTAAATAATTCGCCCAACCAAAATTCCAAACACTCAAATTTCGCCCATGTGCGAAATTTAGCCCCTAAAATCATCCTTCCATTAAAGGGTTTGGACAGTAGATATGATGCAAGGAGACATTAAAGGGTTTGGACAGTAGATATGATGCAAGGAGACATTAAAGGGTTTGGACCGAACTCAGTTTTTCAACCTAAAAAGAGTTTTTAGTGGAAAACAAATTGAAAAAAACCCGTTTGAGAGTTTCTTGAGCAAACTAATCATTCTTTGATATATTTAGATCATATTTCTTTAAATATCAATTATATTCATAACATAATAATAATCATCATAAATAATAATATTATTCATATTCGTTTAGACTTTTCCTAACAACTCTGAATAATATTAATAAAATTCATATTCGTTTAGACTTTTCTTAACAACAAAAGTCTATCTCTTCATTTCAACGAGTGTCTATGCAATCAATGTAACTCAATGAGGAAATTCGAAGGAAGGAATAATTACTCAATGAAGAAAATCAAATCTCAAAACTTTAAAAATTAAAATTATATAATAGCAAGGATATTTAAATCAAATTTCAAAATTAAAAAATTTAAAATTATATAATAGCGAAGTATATTTTGTTATTGTATTTATGTTTATCAACGAATTAGGTCTTTGTTGGTGAGAGATGGCAAAGAAAATAAATAAACCGAAAACGATATTTGTATATAAATTATGTTTTTGTTGGTCACAATGGAAAAAGAAAGAAAAAAAAAAACAAATAAACCCAAAAGTATCTTTGCTTTTATGTTTAACTAATTGTTGGTGAGGGAGGGGAAAAATAAAAGAGTAAAGTAAAGAATGATAGGAATACGTGAAACCATTTGCATAATGTATAATTTATTTATGGAATAATTATTTGTATAATGTATAAAGAGTAGTTTAAATGTTTTAAATGTTTTAATTTTTGGAGTTTTTTTGGTTATTTTTTTGTTTGATTTTATTTAAAATTCCATGATGAATGGTTGGATCTGTAGATTTGAGTGGTTAAGTTTGTATAATCTGAGTGTTCTAGGGGTTTTTCAGCAAGCTGAATCCTTTTATGCATTTAGAAAAGCAATTTAAACAACAGAAAATAGAGATTTTATCCAAATTTTACATAGTCGGATTCCCGCCAATTCCTACCAAAAAAACCAAAAAGATAAAATATTAGCCAACGCCTAATATATAATTTATAGATGAAATCAAATCAAATTTGAAAAAAAAAAAAGTTATAAATCGAATTAAATTTGAAGATGTTTCAAAGATGGAAAATAAGGAAGAAATACAATGATTTTGAGGTGGAGAGATTCTAAGCTCTTGAGTGATATCTCAGAGCAGAAAAGGAATTTTATCATGGTTTGCCAACAAATTTAAGCTTAAAAGAACAATTTCGTATCAACGAAAGCACGTAATTTCATAAGGTTGAAAAACCGTGAATCTGAAACAAGCATTCAAATACGTTTGAATACGCTGGAGTTTGTTGTTGGGAATGAAGGAAAACGAAACAATCAATGAAATACGTTTGAATACACTCTGAGTGTGCTGAAGGAAACTGGATATATGATGAAACTTAGCATTGCAACTTACAAGAATAACACAATGGCACACAGAAATCTCAGCGATAAGTTAGCCACTTTATCAATCACCTATCATAAGCTAAAGGATCATGAAAGGAAACCATTCTTTGCTTTTAGTTAGAACAAGTAATATTGCTGTAGGTTGTTGGAAATCAAGGAAAATTAATATAAAATGTACTT
Organism: Picea engelmannii; assembly: GCA_009831015.1. Classification (NCBI taxonomy): domain Eukaryota; kingdom Viridiplantae; phylum Streptophyta; class Pinopsida; order Pinales; family Pinaceae; genus Picea; species Picea engelmannii. Next base: position 258,603 of record ML795607.1, on the reverse strand, counting down.
TAGCATTGCAAGAACAAAACTAAGCCACTCTGAAATATCAACAACAAGTGTACACTTTAACAATTGCCTATCTAAAGCTAATGTATCACGAAAGGGATCTGGTGTTTGTTTTTAGTTAGAATGGATAATCTTAACTTTTGTTATTGAGATTATTTAAAATGTATTATTTTAGAGAAGCTTTTTAATTTAATACTAAGCTACACACATATATATATATATATAACAAAGCATTGCGATGGTCCCTGTGGATGCTGATGCAATGTGATTTATGCCTAGTGTTCTGAATTAATTCCACTGTTTCAAAGAGGAAAAAGTTTCAAAGAGGCGGTCATCACTGAATTTTATTAGAATCATTGTTGGATAAGGCTTGAACTCGCCAAAGATTAGAGGCTCAGAAGTAATATTGTCAATTATGAATGTTGAGAGAAAGATCTGAGTGAAGTTCGTAGTCCCACCACCCAATGGTTAATCTATTTGTAACACATTCATATACCTTAATATGCACCTTCTTTTCTCGGATCAAATAGTGGAAACAAAAGTATCTGTCATTAAGTTATATATTGTTTTCTCATAAACTTGTGGAATATTGTTTCGATGAGAGGTGGCATGAAATTTATGGTAGCCTACACAAACTAGGTTGGGTATGGGAAAGGTATTGTACCCATCTCACTGACATTGATAACTTGTTTGCATCATAAACTCATGTGTAGTCCTTTGAAGTTTCATAGTCTTCATTGGATAATTATTTGAATTTTAACAATTTTGGAGGACTCGGTAGGATCAAAGTTATTCCAAACCCCACTCTTTTCAATTTTTAATTCAACCAAAATTTGGGTTTTTCTAAGAGATTGAAATCATAGGTCATAATTCCTCCATGCTAGCGTATCTGAATTAGTCTAATGTTCAACAACACATGTATTCCAACAGAGGATGAATACCTTCAATAACTACTCACACAATCAGATCAAAGATCAACACATCGATGTTTTGACGTGGTAAAACCCCTATGGGAAAACATCCACGACCCCAGCCAACGCGACCACTTGGAGCATTTTATTAATGCAAAAGAAAAAGATTACAGAGAGACTTTACAAGAGAGTTTCTCACAATCAATCATCGACAAATTACCCTCCATACTCTTTAAATAGAGATCATGGACCAATCATGTATTAAGCCACGAATCAATGGTCATTAAGATCGAGGAGAATATGAACCGTCGGACCACTCTATGTTGGGAAGATACATGATCGTCGGATTTCCTAACTACAAATGCATATTATTGCATGCTAAAGAAGCACACTAACAAACACACTTTTACCTAATGACACATTAGACCAAGTAGATCTTAACTAACTCCTAAGTGTCTAAATATCCTAACATCCCCCCTTAAGAACAACTTGGGATAGAATTAAAGGATTTACAATAATGATACAATAGGAGAAGGAAGGAGGCATTAGAGCCTATCCGCCCTTAATGATAACTTCTTGAACACCTAACATAGATCGAAGTTTGGAAAACTTTGCTTCTGTAAGAGACTTTGTGAAAATGTCTGCAACTTGATCTTTTGTAGGGAAAAAGAGCACTTCAATAACTTGATCATGAATGAGCTTTATGATGAAGTGTATGTGTAGCTTGATGTGTTTGTTGCATTGATGTTGAACTAGGTCTTTGGTGAGATTGATGGCACTTTAATTGTCATACCAAATACTGGTCGGATGTTGCTACTAAAATATAAACTCTGAACGGATCTGTCAAAGCCACAAGGCTTCCTGACTTGCATTTACCATTGCTCGGTACTCTGCTTCTGCTGAAGAAAGTACAATAGCCTTTTGTTTCTTACAGGCCCAAGTGACAGGTCCTGAACCAAGGCTGAAAACATAACCTACAATAGACTTTCGATCATCAGGTTCACCGACCCAATCCGAATCAGTGAAACCAACCAATAAAGGAGTCCCCCCTGAACTTTAATGTATCTTGAACTGAACTGTACCCCGGGCATACCGAAGTATCCTTTTAGTTGCTTTTCGATGGCTTTCATGGGGTGTTTGCATATAACGGGCAACAAGACCAACAACAAAGTACATATCAGGATGGGTATGAGTCAAGCATAAGAGGCTACCAACTAACTGACAGTACAAGGTGGCATCAACTTCGGGAGAAGTACAGGTGGCAACAAGCTTGACTCCAAAATGGAAGAGAGAAGGGGTTGGTTTACAATCTTCCATGTGAAAGCGATGAAGAAGGTCACAAGCATACTGGGACTGGGAAAGAAAAATTTATTCATTGGTTTTCAAAACTTGGAGGCCAAGGAAAAACTGCAAAAATCCTAAGTCTGTCATTTCTAATTTCTTCTTAAGGTTGGTTTTCACATGGTTTAAAAGTTTTGAGTCACTACTAGTAAAGATAAGGTCATCAACATAAAGGAAAAGGATCATGAGATGGATTCCTACTTTCTCGGTATAGACATTGGGATCATAATGGCATCTAGAAAATCTAGTGTCAATGAGAAAGTTGTCCATTTTGGCATACCAAGCTCGGGGAGCTTTCTTAAGACCATAAAGATATTTCTTGAGGCGACAAACAAGGCTAGAGTCATTCTGGACATAGACAGGGGGTTGTTCCATGTAGATTTCTTCTTGCAAATCCCCATGCAAGAAGGTGGATTTAACATCCATCTGATGGACCTCCCAGTCAAGTGAGGCAGTAAGGGAAAGAATAAGGCGGATGGAATTCATTTTGGCTACATGGGAAAAGGTTTCATTATAGTCAATTCCTTCAACTTGGGAAAATCCTTTGGCAACTAATCGAGCCTTGTGTCTTTCAACACTTCCATCTGATGCATACTTAGTTCTATAGACCCATTTACATATGATAAGTTTTCTTCCTTTTGGAAGAGGTACAAGATCCCAAGTATCGTTGGCCATTAAAGAACGATACTCTTCATTCATTGTTGTATCCCAATCTAGATGACCTGAAGCTTATGCAAATGTCTCTGGATCATGAGTCTCTTAAACTTGATCCAAAAGAGAAGAAGCTCGATAGAACTGAGAATGTGTCGACGCTAATATGAAGGATCACCGACAAGATCACCAGTTGCTTCTCGTTTTGAACAGACCCATCTAGGAAGCGGTGGTGTTGGTGTTGGTTTAGGTTCAATGGACTCATCTAGAGGAAGGTGAGTAGGCGGAGGTGGATTTTCATCCTCATTGTCATCATCTGAAGAAGAAACCAGAATAGGAATATAATAAGGCACAAACGTCGAAGATGGCTCGCAGGACAAAGAAGGCACAATTGTCGAATTAGGTTCGCAGGCCAAGAGATTTTCATCAAATTTAATGTCTCTTCTAATAATAATTTCATTGCAATGTGGTTGAAGAATTCTATAACCTTTGACATCTTCAAAATAACCAACAAATATACACTTCTCACTTTTAGGCTACAACACTTTCATTTTCTCATCAGGAATGTGAGCCCATGTTATATTTCCAAATACACGAAAGTGACTAACATATGGTTTAAGTTTAGTCTAAGCTTCTTCCGGTGTTATATTTTTAAGAGTCTTTGTGCGAGTGAGATTTACTATGTAATTTGCACAGTTGATGGTTTCCACCCAATACTTTAGAATTAATCCCTTAGACTGGATCATACAATTAGCCATTTATTTTAATGTGTGTTTATTTCTCTCAACAACACCATTTTGTTGTGGTGTATATGGAATAGTGTGTTGCATTTGGATGCCCTGTGCAGTGCAATAACTTGTAAAATTATTGTTCACATATTTGCCTCCATTATTTGTTCTTAACCTTTGAATTTGATGTCCAGATTGTTTTTCTACAAGGGCCTTGTAGGCCAAAAACTTGTCAAAAACTATGCTCTTAAGTTTTAAGAAGTAAACCCAGGTACGCTTGGAAAAGTCATCCATGAAAGTTAAAAAATACTTGCACCCAGAAAAAGAAGGAGAAGAAAGTGGACCACACAAGTCACTGTGAATAAGTTGTCAAGGGCCCGAGGCGTGCCAAGAGGCACGTTTGTCAAAATTGTCCCAATGATGTTTGTCAAGAACACAACTGACAAAAACACCATCTCTACATGAAACAAGAGGAAGACTAGTCACCATCTGTTGATTACACAGTTGTTGCAATGAGCTATAGTTTAGATGACCAAACCGGTCATGCCAAAGTTTTCTCAAGTCGTCGCTATGAGCAACAAAAACCGATGGAAAAGATGATGACCCAAAGTTGTCAACCTTGTACAACCTGGTAATATCATCAACAATTTCAGTTGCAAGAACATGCTTAGGATCTTTTAGATCCTTGATTACAACTTGGTGAGGTGAAAACTCTACAGTTTTACCTTCACTTGAATGAGTGATTTTATATACTTATAGAAGGTTACAAGAAAGACTTGGAACACATAATACATCATTGAAATGACCATTATCTACTTGAACTGTTCTAGATCCTACAACACTAAAATATCTATCATCACCAACAAATATTTTCTTGGTGTTACATTCATTTAGAGCATAAAATATGTTTTTATCCTTAGCCATATGATAAGATGCTCTAGAATCAATAAGCCACTCATCAGAAGAAGTAGAAGTTGCATTGAAGGAGAAACCGGAAGCAGAAATTGCATGTCCATGAGAATAAGAAGAAGTAGAATCAATACCCATGTTGTGTTTCGTCATTGTTTCTTCTAAAACTGCCATCTTATTGAAACATTTGGACTCATCGTGACCATCTTTATCACAAAAGTTGTAATGTTTGTCAGTCTTCTTATTTTTATATTTTGCTCATTTGCCACCATTAGGAGCTAAAGTTGTCTGAGTAGGTTTGGGACCCTTATGTTTCTTGTTGTTGTGGAGAGGATGTTGCTTCTTGGGATTCTTGGGTTTATCTTTTTATTGGGCGACTAAGGCTTTGTTGGAGGTACCTGCAGTGCTGATCACTCCAAGTTGTACAAGTTTATCTTTCTCTCTAATCAAAGCATCACAAAAGGACTCAAGAGTGGGTTTTTGATAAGTTTTCCCTAGAGCCTCTCTCATGGCATAAAAGGTAGATATAAACATAGAATATGCACTACCTAGCTTAGAAAGAATAATATAGGTGCAACACTATTCCTCCAACTTTATCTCACATTCTTCACATAAAATTTTGAGTGTTTTAAACTTAGATAGATAGTCTTCAATGCAAGAAAAATAATTTGGACTTAAATTCAGTATTTTATTTTCTAACTGATGTGCTCGAATAATATTGTTTTTACCAAACACAAATCCAATTTTTTCCCAAGCTTCATTGGAGTCATCAATTTCTTGAAGGTGGAACCTTAAATCAGGAGAGACGGACATTTTGATCAGTCCACGTGTTTTGTCACTCCTATTAACCCATTTGACTTTATTATCAACATCAGTGAGTTCTTTTTCCTTTTCCAAGGTAATCTGGTACAAGCCTTTACTTCTTAATAAATCCTCCATATGAGATTTCCATTAGAAGTAGTTGGTGCTAGTAAGCAAAAGATTACTGGAAGAAGTTATATTAAATATGCAGATAATATGGATTTAAAAACTGAAACTAATTATTTGGATGGAAATATCTCGAAAAATTAGGTGGTTTTAAAAAAACGTCACTGAAAACGGACTTCGGATGTGAAAGTTATGCCATTTTAAAAAAAAGACATAAACAATAACCAAATAACCACGTGATGGTGATACCCTTTCAAATAACCTCACTTTTACAAATAAGTTGTCTTATGAAGTGACCCACTTTTATAAAAAGAAGTTGGAATCACTTTTACAATGAAATTACTTTATAAAATAAAGTTGCATACAAAATAAATAACTCTAAAATAAAATATTAAAACTACTTATAGTGATTCACTTTTATACTTGAAGTGAAATACACTTTACATAAATAACTCTAAAATAAAATATTAAAACTACTTATAGTGATTCATTTTTATATTTGAAATGAAATACACTTTACAATGGAGCATAAACTTTTTCAAAAAAAGTAACAAAAATATAGACTTGAACTCAAGACATCTTACTTAATAAGGCAACATTTAACCAAATGGGTTAGCAAAACATATTGTATTGTTTAGCAGGATGATTTTGGGTGTTGTTGTTGTTTTTATTGTTATGGAAGACGGCCTTGGAGAGCATGGTCATAAAAAAATCCTTTTGACACAAGAAAATTTTTTTGTTTCTTGATGACAACAAGGGTTAGATCTTGGTTAGTTTACCCAAAAAATGCACATTTTCCTATATGTTTCTGATTTGCTGAGATATCACAGGGAACGAGGAAAAGAGAATATGCAAATCTAAAAGAGTAGCAACCCGGAAACAAACAATATAAAACCAAAATAATAATCTACAAAAATTTAAAAAGGACATATTCAGGCTTTATACTTCTGAATCTAGCTGAAATCGTTGTATCTTGGGAAAACAGAAACATTTTCGAGTGAAACAAAAAATGTTCCTGACTAAAACGAGCACTTCATATGCAATGGAATAATCCTCTCAACCTAGAAATGTATGGAAATGGAAGAAAACAGAGATGAGGCAACTCAGCTTCACAATCTTGATCTACAACAAGAGCAAGTCTTCAAACAAGTATTGAATCCATGTTCAACAACATAGGTATTCCAACAGAGGACGAACACCTTCGGTAACCACTCACAAAACCAGATCAAATATTAACACACCGATGTTTTGACGTGGTAAAATCCCTACGGGGAAACATCCACGGTCGTAGCCAACACGACCACTTGGAGCAGTTTGATAATGCAAAATAAAAAGATTACAGAGAGATTTTACAAGAGAGTTTCTCACAACCGATCATTGGAAAATGGCATTCCATGCTCTTTAAATAGATATCATGGACCAATCGGGTGTTAAGCCACAAATCAATGGTCTTTAAGATCGAGGAGAATATGAACTATTGGATCAATCTATGTCAGGAACATATCATGATCATCAGATTTCTTAACTACAAATGCATACTAATGCATACTAAAGAAACACACTAAGAAACACACTTTTACCTAACGACACATTAGACCAAGTAGATATTAACTAACTCCTAAGTGTCTAAATATCCTAACATCTAAAACCTTGGAAAAAAACATAAAGCTCGCAAAATTTGGTTTTGTTTTGTGAATGAATTTCCATAACATGTTAAGTAATACTTATAATAAGCCATTCTGAAATATCAGCAGCGAGTGTACACTTTAGCAATTTCCTCTCTAAAGCTAACATAGGAGGAAAGGAAATTGGTGTTCGCTTTTAGTTAAAACAAATAATCTTCACTTAGGTCGCTGGGAATGAAGGAAAATGAAGATATGATGAAATTTAGTGTTGCAATAATAACGGTCACTCTAAACTCTTGGCAACAAGTCTAAAATTTAGCCATGGCCTATCTAAAGATGGCGTATTAGGAAAGGAATCTTTTGTTGGATTTTAGTTAGAAGATATATAATTTTAACTTAAGTTTTTGGGATTCGGGAAAGAAGAAATATGAATATATGATGAAAATTTTAATAACACTAAAAAATCCACTTTGAAATCTCAGCAACTAGTCTATCAATTGCCTATCTAAAGCTAACATGTGAGTAAAAGAAATTATTGTTATCTTTTAATTAGACGAATAATCTTAACGCATGGAGTGAAGGAAAATTAATATGATGAAATTTAGCGTTGCAAGAATGAAACTAGGCCACTCTTAAATATCAACAACAAGTCTGAATTGCCTCTCTAAAGCTAGCTAGCATTGGGAAAGAAAACTGTTGGAAGAGATATACTTCACAAGTCTCTTAAGATAGGATTCTCTCTCTGTCTGTAGCATTTGACATAAGTATATGATATATAAATGTCGACAATTAAATATAAAAACTCAAAGAGATTTTCAATATCACCCATTCAACAACCCTCCATGACTTAGTGAAACAAACAAAGTAAAATAATTTATCGATAACAGAAACATGGGCAGAAGATACAATAACATGCAACGACCATCTGGCATATCAGATTCCACATATCCCATTCCAAATTCCAATGTCCAGGCGACCTGCTTACCTTTCATGTGCCCTTCACATTCGTTTGGAAAACTCTATCGCCCTTCACATTAGTTTGGCAAACTTTATAGCTGGAAAATCACTTATTTATTTCCTTACCATTATTGTCAATCTTCTTTCATTCTACGACTTTGGTATACATGTTTCTGGTTGATTCTACTAATGTCCTTCTCCCGAGTGAAAAAATAAATCAATCAACATCCATCATGCCATGTTGTTTTCCCATGGTCATGAATATACCCATTCAGAACAAGAAAGACCCACGGCCCTGCTCAAGCTACTTGGCTCTGCGGTTCATACCCTTGAGTGCATAAATCTCCTCTCCCAGTGTTTGGTTTAATGGTTGGCATCACAACTATATAGTATGGTACTACACACCCTGGGAGGCCCTCTCATGATTTCTATTGAGTTTATTTAAGAGAACATTTCGAGATCTTCACATGCTCCACACCACAAAGGCCATTATCCACATAATTAAGGATAATCTAGCGCATAGAGGCCATTATCCATACAATTAGGGATAATCTAGTGCAGAGAGGCCATTATCCACACAATTAAGGATAATCTAGTGCAAGATATTCAAGCTCTGGGTCAGAGTCACCAACTGCAGGATGGTTCAAAAGAAAGAATAGTTTCGACAGCTAGAGGAGAAGATGAACAAAGACCCAACGACATAAGTGGATGCATCGGTGTAATAACCATCATTTGACCTCCTATAAGCATAAGGGAAGTGGATTGTGAATCCACCATGTGAGGGTTCAATTCTCATCAACAACTAAGAGAAAAGAGAGAACATGAATAATTGGTAAAATCACCATAGGATCAAGATATTGACCACCGATAGAAATGGTTTGTGGATCTCGAACAACTCTGAACTATGCAGGGCAAATGTCCTACACAGATGTGAAAACTGACGCCAAAGGGGGCCAGGCTAAAACATGAGAATTAGTATTTATAGTGATCACCCAAGCGAAATATGTGGAAATAAGACTACAAGAATCATCTTATGTTTCTCCAAAAATAAGCATTGCATGCTAAGCCTCTCAGTTTCCAGATGACTTCAAATCCTCTTTGGTGAACTGCTTTGTGACAGCCAAACAAGGCACTAGAGAAAATCCTCTTTGGTGAACAACTTTGTGAAAACCAAATGAGGCACTGCAGTTGTGATTCCTATCTTCTATCTGACTTTAATGTGTCTATTGCCTTTTCTTCTATTGATTATTCTATCTATTTTTCTGTTGATTATTTTGTCTATTTCCTTTGCGTTTGTTGATTTCAACTTAACTTGCTTCTATTGATTTCAACTTTACATTAATTGCTCGCAATTGCCTGGAGTCTTTGAAAGAGTGATGAGAAGCCATCGTAGACACGGTTTCATGTTGCTTCTCCATCATTTACTTGTCAAGACAGGACTGTAATGCAACGAGGTGAGTCTATAATCCTCTCTCCTCTCAAGCGATTTCAGAAACAACTCTGACCTCTCTTACTGGACATCCTATTTGTGTTAAGTTAGGCTATAAGGGATTCACAGTGACCGACATGTTCTGCATGCAGTATAAGGATTCACAATGATTGACTTGTTTTTCATGAAGCATGATGGTTTCCATCATGCCTTCCACGTTGTGTGCACATAGGCCACCATGGAAGGAGGTGTCCTCTACAACGACCATAATTTTAATATATTCTAGAAGTTTCTTCATTATTCTAACACTCTTAATGCTTTTCAAGCACATAAACAAGATTCTAAAGAATCTTACCCTCTTAAACTTTGATAAACCAATTTGGTCTTAGTGGACGTTAATCATCATCATCATCATCATCATCAATAATGAACTTTAAATTTACTTCCAATTCGGTCTTATATTTATTAGCAGGGATCGGTGCCAGGGTGGAGGTGGTGGACTTCACTGACTCTTAGGTTCCAAATGCTAAGTGACATATGGTTATGCTTTCTTTTTATGTTGTTATGTTATCTAGACTTACAATTTTTGGTTATCAATATAGACAATCAAAACCCCTATCACAATCAGAACCCTATCAGACAACTTATGTTTAAACTACTTTAAGCCTGATTTCCCCTCAGGGCATAGAATATCTTTTAGTTTTTTTTGAGTCATAGAGACCCAGAGACTCTCATAGTCTCTAAGAGGCAATTGCCTATATATATATATACATACTTAATTTTTTATATATATATTTATGTTTTATTTAATATAATATATTATATTAACATTATAAAAAATAATAATTGGAAAAATCCTTATAAACCTTTTAACACATTCTTATTAGACATTTCACATATGTTTTATTAGTCCCTGCCGAAGGTGTAGAGAGACTATAGCGATCGATAATTCGTTGACTTCATATTAGTTTGTCATTTGACTAATTTTTTTTGCATAATCTCTATTGTTCAAATTAAAGAACTAAAAATATTATTTTTTATATAATAAGAAAAGCCTTATATGTCATGATCTCATTGGATAATAGATTTGAGGTCTTATTGCCAACTTATCTATTCCCAATGTTTTATATGTTAGCATATCCAAAGTTTTTTATCATCTATCGTTTTTTTGAATTTTTACTATTTTTATTGAAATGTTTAGATATCTAAAGTTTTGAGCATGGAGAGTCTTTTTTTTATTAGTTGACTTCGTATTAGTTTGTCATTTGACTATAATTTTTTTCATAGTCTCTATTGTTCGAACTATTGTTATTATTATTATTTGTTAGTATTATGTATTTAAAGAGGCATTTTCATTATTACGTACGTAAACAAGCCTGCCACACTGCATTCTTTCTTAACTGTTTACACAGCGTGAGGCCCTTCGACGATTCTGAAAGCCTTAAGTGTTTACCTAACAGGCCTCACATCCTTAAATGTTTACTTAACATGTGTGTTACAATAAAGTTTCCTCGTATTTTTGGATACCGTCTTGTCTGCAGTGAATTTGCGCAATATTGTTCTTCACCGACGTTACCGGTTCATTGGTTGATGATTGCTCGTTGGTTCGCTTGATGCTGATTATTGTTGTTTGATTCAACTTTGCAAATTTGAGGTCCTGCAGCTGTAGTTGGACCTCTTGGTGCTTGTTCATTGGTTTGTTGTTTGTTGCTTGCTCTTGTTTGCTTCAACTTTACAACATTGGGGTCCTGCATCGACAGTTGGACCTGTTGTTGCAGTTTGCATGGTTGGGGTTCTGCGTCCGCGATTGGAACTGCACTTCTGTCATTCTTTGTTCACGAGTAAGTTTTAGTGCCATGGTTTCATTCCTATTCATTGTTTTTTTTTTTCCTATTTGTAGTTTGCAAGTAAGAATTTTGAATACTAGGAATGTTGGAGTCAAAATCCTCTTGTAGAGCACCTTTATGTGTGACTACTACGACCAGAGAAACATGGGTGTGTTGTTGTCTTGTTCTTGTTCTTGAACGTCAATGTTCGACATAGAACCCACCTCTGTCACAGCCATAGTGACATATAAAAAAGGAAATCGAATTTTCTCCTCATATTTTCTAGTCCTAAAAACTATACGTTTGGTGCATTTTTTCCAAGTTGTTCCCTTCCAAAACGTCTTGACCCCCTTTGAATGTGAATGTTGGACACATAAACCACATCTATTACAGCCACAGTGACATATAAAAAAGGAAATTGAATGTTCTCCTCATATTTTCTGTTCCTGAAAACCATACGTTTGGTGCTTTTTTTTTTTTTTTAGGTTGTTCCCTTCCAATCACATATGACCACTTCCATGTCCTGAACATCGTACCATAGATATTTGGAAAATAGCAATGCAAAGGGGTTTACAAAATGAATTCAGAGTTGTCATTGTGGGGCGAGCATCTACTAGGACCTTGCCATCCTTTCTTTCCAAGTTGTGACAGGGCATGCTTTTATTCTCTGGATCAAAAACCATGTTTAGTTATTGGTTTTATGGTGTCCTTTGTGTCTTGCAAAGCATCTTCTGTCACCATTTTCATATCTGAATCTCCTCTTGTAGAAATTATCCTTTGAAATTTGAATGACCAGTTCATTGATCTGTATCAGACTGGATTTCATGTTGTAAGATAATTGAAACATCTTAGAATATCTTCTTCGTGTTTTAAGATAATTTAAACCTTAAGAAGTTGTGTTGTGTGTGGGTCCCGTTCATGTGGTAAAAGTCTGTAATGCCTAGTTCTTCCGCTTTTGTTTATCTAACAGACCATCTATATGGGTTTTCTCAGTGGAGGGCATCAAGAGGTCATTTCAAATATGTTTTGGTGTTGATTTGTGAAGAGTGGGGATGTAAATAAATGGTGAATAGGATTGTAAAACTATGTACAATGTCTACCAAAATGCTTATAGGATGCACGCATAGAATAAGTTCAAAAAATGATATGCCTTAAATACTCAGTCTTTTTGCTGAGCAAATTTATAGTGTTATTTCATTTGTGTTGTCTCTTTTGTATGGTTCATTGTTCACTATAGCTTTGTTTGTTTGTCGTATGCTATAGCGACCATGGGGCATTGAATTTGACACGAGGAAGGTTGAAGGATACATAGCGGAATTGGTATATAGTTTCGAACTTATAGTTTTCATTTTTCTTTTTTGTCATATTTTCATATTATCTAAATATAGCTAAGAAACATCTTGAAAATCACAACTTAAAATATGAAGCAAGTAATAGATGTTGAGTGATATGAAATAGATACAGACTCCATTGTACATGCCAACATCGACCAGGTATTGCATAGCAATGGGATTTTTAGATTAGATGCATTCTCGTATATTGTGGAAGATTTCCTCTTCGATGCATTTCAAGTTCTATTGCACTTCCGTTATTCCTCGACCGACCTGTGCAATGGATTGATATATCATTTCTTGGTATGTTTAGAAAGTGGTGACGATGAGGCATTGGAGTCGTATCAATACTAATTGGCATCTAATTTTCTTTGCCAGTTGCATGGAATACATGATGTCACTACATATTTTTCAAAGATGTGGTTGTTTGCATCTGCAACTCTGCCTGCACATGAGAGGGGACTTTGGGGAGATACATTTTTTATACAGTGGTTGTCCAAGTGGTTGAATATATCAATTGGAATATGGTCATTAACAAGAAAAACAAGATATCTACTATTCAACAAAACTACATCTGGGGATCCATATTGCATCTTGTTCCATGATGTCAATCCCGTCAGTGGTCATTATGAACCACTACTCTATAGAAAATTATCCATGTGCAATCTTGGAGGACCTCATATTTACTTGTCCCTCATTTTCATAGACCTTCAATCACATTGGAAACAAATTATGCATCATATGCACTCCCATGGATTGCACATAGAGACAACTATTGCATCTAGTTGTGGAGACAGTCTATTCAATGCAATTTGCTATTTGGTAGCAACAAAGTTCGATGTGCACTCACTGCCCCTTTACACTGTGCAATCCTTTTGCAATGCAATTATAGGTCACAGTCAACAGGCTTTTAACTGCTTGCATCAACACCTTTAACCATATCTCCTAGAAAGTATGTCGATAATTGGAAGTTGGCAACAATGCCTTGTAAACATGGCAATGTCATATGAGAAAGGAAATGTAAAGGGTGGCAGATTTTGTTTGCAATGGTTATCTATCATACTTAAAGTAAATATCCAGGTCTGGTCGGCCTTGTGAGATGGTACTTTCCATTCCTACTGTATTGATTCAAACTACGATCGAACAATTGAAAGCATGTCGTTGAAAACATATACGCTACACATCCATTATCAACATTTGATAAGAAATATTACTAGTTAAAGATCCACTTTCCATGCCACCCAAACCGCATTGAATCTGCATAAGTGTCACATGTTATTTAATCAAAATGAAACTTGTCCCAGTTGTGATGAGGTCATACAGAGCTTAAACAAAAAATGTAGACTAACTTATCACAACTTGAAAAAGGTCATACGTGAGAGAAAAAAATGCATTGCTATGCTTCTTTCTAGACAGAAACTCACATATCACAACCTAAAAAAAATTGTTCGTGCACAACACAATCTCATTTTTGCACTCTCTGTTGAACACAAAAATCACATGTCCAATGACAAAGAACATCATTGTTTGCACCATCCAGATGGTGGGGATGCAATTCTCATAACAAATGTCGATTCCACCTTCAACATGGCTTGTCAACAAGTGAAACTAGTTCCCAGTGGCAACCAGAAGTTAACCTACCACATGTTGAAAAAACAGATGCGTGAGAGAAACAAGTGCAACGACATATCCCACAATGGTCATGGTACTGACCAAGAGGAAAAAATTGCATATAGTGGCCTAGAGCCAACACCATGCACTCCTAGCAATGAAAACCAACAAACACTTACTATGTGTGCTTGTCTAGGAAAGAGAGATGCAAAACATATATATGAAACAAATTAAAGACACTCCTTCCATTGCATGTGTGGTTTGCGATCAATTGAATTTCGCAAAAAACACTAAGTCTTTCACCCCTGACTTGAAAACAGAATACCTCGGCTTGACACTAAATGATAAAACATTTTCTAGTGGCACTATTTGTCTTCCATGCAAACGATCACTTGAAAATGGAAAACTGCCACACTTTGCAAAGCCAGACCAAATAAGATGTAATACACCACTACCAGATGTAAGTACACTTACAGAACTTGAAGAGAGACTTGCATCTCTGCGAATTGCATTTGTACAAATCATACCATGGGGCTATAAACGACCCCAAATGGGCTTAACATGATCAATCATTAATGTGCATGTCCAACTAGATGTTGTACAAAAATCCTTGCCACAATTCATTAGTGATACAATGACAATTGTTGTAGCTCTCAAAAGATGTTTGTAATACAAGAATGCATACCAAAAAGGTAAAGTCTGTGTGCATGTTGTCATGAAAATGTTAAAAGAATTATGTTCCAGGGCCTTGTACAAAAGCACAAAGCATTTGTATAAATGATAACTGGAACAATGTTCTTGAAGAAGGAGATGACAGCTCTACACAAACTTTCGAAACTTCTAGTGAATTCAATACAAGCGATGAATCAGAGAATGAAAGACCTGTTGAAACATTGATACATGGATTCACTAACTCACAATGCATTCGTGACTTGCAAGACAAGATTGTCGAAATTGCACATGTTGAAGGGAAACGTCCACTTGGAAAATTCAAGGACAAATTTGCTGAGGAAATGAACTTCCCAACACTATTCTATGGAGATCCATGTCCCAGTGACATCACAGAACGATTCAGCTACCCAAAAATAGTTCGATGGGAACTGCTACATTTAAGCAGTGACTTCTCTTGTCACATAAAAAAATTGTTTTTCAAAACAATGTGCATAATAATTGAGCAACTACTCTCTTGCATGTGGGTGTGAATAAGAAAAGGCCAACTACAAGGAAGAAAGTTATTGGCCAAAGATGTCAAGTACAAAGCAAACATATAAAAAATCCTAAAATATGATATTGGATACATAGATTTCAAAAACATTCACATCTCTCCTAACTATTTGCAACAAAACAAGAAAACTATTTTTCCAATGATCCGACAATTGGGACCGCCAACATTTTTCATCACATTTACAAGTGCAGAGCATCATTGGGATCTGTTGGTGGCTACAATGTCTGCATTGTGTAGGAACGGGAAAAGGAAAAAAAAAAACCGATACATTGGAAAATGATGACATTGACTACCTCATAAGAAAAGACCCAGTGACATGTACTCGCTACTATAGGCATAGAATAAATGCTTTGAGGTAATTGATATGTCATGATAAAATGTTCTTCGGAAAAATATCGGACTACTATTTTGTGATTGAATTCCAGAATAGAGGGAGTGAGCATGAACACACATTGTTGTGGATAGAGGGTGCACCGGTATATGGAAAGGACAACAACTCACAGATTGAGCAGTTTGTGGAAAAATACATAACATCCAACACAGATCATTTGGATCTAGAGCTTACCAAAGTTCATATACATGATCATACAAGAAGCTGTAAAAAACGAAAAAAATCACATTGCAAATACAAATTCCCTATGCCACCAATGAGAACAACAAGAATCATAGAGACAATTAGTTTAGAGGACAATGTTCTCATTGAGAAATCTAGATCTTTGTTCGCATTTCTAGAACATCGATACTTTGATGAATTAATGAGCTTCAAAGACTTCTTGGAAGAGATAAATCTAACAAAAGATGAGTACATCCAAGCCATACAATCTACACTTAAACAACCAATAGTTTTCCTTAAATCAAAACTTTCCCATATTTGAAACAACAATTTCTCCAAGGACATGCTAGTTATGTGGAATGCAAATACAGATGCACAATATGTCCTCAATGCATATGCTACAACATCATATTGTACCTCGTACATGACAAAGGTCGACAAATCTATGATAAGTGCATTCAGAAGAATACACAAAGAACATGAAATAAGTCATATTGATTCTATGCAAATGATACATACGCTTGGAAACACATTACTTAATATTCAAAAAATGTTTGCTAAACAATCACTCCACATTGCACTTTCCCTGCCCCTCAACTGTAGTTAAGGAAATGTGTCTTCATAAACACATCTCCACTTGAGAAACACACAATTGTGCTTAAACCATCGTCTTTGTTAGAACAAGAGCTTGATAATTCAGAGGACGTACTATGTGGAAAAGGTGGTGGATTGCAGGCTCAAAAGCGGTGTGAACCCAAACCACCTTTGAGTGGCCCCGCAATCACATGTTTATATGGTGTCCTATCTGAGAGCACTACATGGTCACCCCCTGGGCATTTAATCTCATTGATTTCCCGATGCAGACAGCTAATGAAGGTGAGGAAGGTAGGTGAAACCTCGTCTCACCACTTAAATGGATAGCTAGAAGGACTGCCAACAAACCAACTCTTCTACAGGTCCCTACTGAAACACAATTGCATCCGACAGAATCTCGCATCTAACAGAAGACTACATGCGTAGTCTGCCAGAGAACATGCAGATGTAAATCCTTGAAAGAAAAGACTTGAACATGCCTCTGTTGTTAGTGTCGAATTGTTTTGAGTATATAAGAATTGTTTTGATATTTCGTTGTGGTCGATGGTTGAGTTAGGCTCTCGTATTGTAAACTTTTGAGGAAGAACTTGGGTTCTCTGGTTATGTATTTTGATCTGAGACTTCTTGTTTAATGAAAATCAACTTCTTTTTCATCCTATTTGCCTTTGATACTGAAGTTTCCATGATTGAAGGATTCACATGGATTGTTTTGATTGTATTGTAATGTATATTTGATTGCAGTGTTGTTATTTACGTTCTTCAGTTTCCTGAAGTTTTAAATCCAAGAGGATCTTGTATTTGAAACTTTTCCTCCTTAGGATGTTGGAAGACCTAATGTCTATGGTAGACCTCTACACTCTCCTCACCAAAGTATTCCCTCTACTCACCCTTACTCCAACTTATTGACTGAAGTTAATTAAGACCTCACATGCATGTGCATACCAGTCCAATTTTTTGAGTTAAAAAAATATCATCTCGAGTCTGTGCCCATTTGACCTCTTTAAAAACCAACCTGTGACATACAAACTGATGGGTACTGGGTTTACTCTCTCTGCACTCAGAGAGTGACTTCTAGTGCTAACATTTCTGGTGCCATTGTCGGGGACGAATTGAAGATTTTCCCTGGGTAGGATGACAACGAACTTCTGATTTTGAAGGTGCATTAGACATCAGAACCTTTGAAGATTGCACTTGCACCTGGCAACTCCACCAAGGCGACTGCACTATCTCGACTCCACTATTGCAGTGCGACTGTCTACAACTACAGCCCCCCGGGAGAACACAACGATCAGATCTGGTCTTTGATGGTGAACAAAGACCAGACACACTCATTCTGCATATCATTCACCTGGTGACTCCATGGTTAAAGGATCGATTGGCGACTCCACTGGTTTGACATGGAAAAAATCATGGCTCGAAGTTTTGCTCCTTTTAATTTCTCTGTTGTTCATGGTTTTCCCAATGTTGTTCCTACTCCAAATGAATGGAGTGATTATTTGCCCATATTTAGAGAGCGTAAAGAGGACAACCCTGCTTAGCACCTCCATGAGTTTCATGAATTCATGCATTAGTGGGAGATACATCATGAAGATGTATTAATGAAGATGTTCATGTTCTCATTAGCAGGAGATGCTCGTTAGTGGTATCACTCCTTACCTCCTGCTAGCATTTCCTCCCTAAGATAATTTCATGCAACTTTCAATAGACATTGTCGAAATTTCTATTCCTCTGAGTTTATTTGTCATAATTGTTGTGAGGAATATGAGCACAGTGATCAAGATATGATTGTTTCAAATGAAAGCTGTGAGGATGAGGGACATCCCTGGGAGGATCTGATGGAGCTGATACAATCACTTTCTAAAAGAATAGAGGAATTGAATGTAGATCATGCTTGTTGCTCTTATGGAGATGCAAAGGATATTTTGGTCCTCGAAACAAAGGTTCTTGGCAGCCCTACTTATGATGAAGAATTGATTTTGGATACTCGCCAAGAACAAACAACTTGCAATGAATATCCCGACGAAGATGACAAAGTGCATTTCTCTCCCATGGTTCATGGTTATTATGATTGTGAATATGATCCTTGGGAGAGCCATGAAGGA
Organism: Picea engelmannii; assembly: GCA_009831015.1. NCBI lineage: Eukaryota > Viridiplantae > Streptophyta > Pinopsida > Pinales > Pinaceae > Picea > Picea engelmannii. The sequence continues at coordinate 239,886 of ML795607.1, read as the reverse complement.
GAAAGGGAGGAGCTAAATGCACATTTTATCTCCCATTCAGACACTGTAAACGAGCAAATCTCACCTGGCACCATCAAGTCTGTGTATGAAAACTATGAATCAGATTTTGAGCTGGATATGCAGGATTTCCAAGAACATACAACAGAGTCTTATCCTATATTCAATAAAGAAAAATATTGTGAGGAAATCAATCGTCCTTGGCTTGCATAAGTCATTGAGCAACAGATTGAAGAAAAGAGTTTTCCCACGGGCCCTGTTTATGATGATTATGGATCTGATCCTTGGGAAAGCCATGAAGAAGAGGAAGAGCCAGAGGGGCAGTTTATCTCCTGTCCAGAGCCTGTCAGTGAGCAACCGTCGCCCAGGGCCAGTCAGCCTGCATCGACTGTTCACCCACCTGTGCTTACCAGGGATATTCAGTCCTGTGTGAGCGGTTGTGGAGCAGAACGGGTTGTATGTTACAAATTTCCTGGAGTTTACCACTTGTCCTATGATCCTGTGAAGAAATACATGGAGTTGTATTTCCTTCATGTTATGAAGTTGCCCAGATTTTTCCTGACCTCATCATTAGGAGGAAAGATGAAAAATATAATTGTTCTGATGTCACGGTTGCATTCTATGTTATCAATCATTGACAGAGTAAACAAATTCACAGCTAGGAAGTTGCTTGAGTGGCTATGGTGGAAGTTTGCTTTCACCTAGCACTCTCTAAAAATTAATTAGTCTAGGATTGTACATAAATAAGCTCCTGTGGAGCCCATGTGTGTTTATTTTTGTTTTTTTTACCTATTGGTATGTATTCCTCAGCAGGATGTTTTTTGAGCATGACTCCATAGCATAATGCATAAGGCGATTGGAACTACTTGTTCTTGGCAGCTCGCAAGGAGCATGCCATCCCCTGTGGAGCCAAATGTTATCACATATAGCTATCAAGGGTAGCAGGTTATCCAAGTTCGTGGCCTGCACAAGAAACTTCAAAATGCAACATTCAGAGCAGTCCATTTCGAGCTTGAAATGCAAGCAACAGGCGAGATCATCTTCAGTGATGGACATTCCTGAGAATATCAGATTGGTAGTTCATGGGAATTGAGGGTTTGAAATATTGCTAAAGTTGTTTCTCAAAGTGGCCAAAGCCAGAAGTGTCGGAGACTCGAAGGGATCTCAACCGTCGATCTCTGGAGGCCACACATTGTTAGATCATCCTCCGAGAGGTATTATTGTTCAACGTCAAAAGTAGTGTCCCCCTCCTCCAGGGCATAGTTTGGCGGATTCTAAAGTTGGCAGGCGGTTGAGCTTGGCAATGGCGCTAAATCTAGCGGGTGCACCCAGATCTCATATCAAGACTAGATCTACGACCACAGTTCATTGCAGGGATGCAACATGCTCAGGTGATAATTTTCTTGAGTGGTCCCACAATTGAAACCATGATTCAGCAAAAGTACTATGTGGAAAAAGGTGGTGGATTGCGGGCTCAAAAGCGGTGTGAACCCAAACCACCTTTGAGAGGCCCCGCAATCACGTGTTTATATGGTGTCCTATCCAAGAGCACTACGTGGTCGCCCCCTGGGCATTTAATATTATTGATTTCCCGTTGCAAATAGCTAATGAAGGTGAGGAAGGTTGGTGAAACCTCATCTCACCACTTAAATGGAAAGCCAAAAGGATTGTCAGCAAGCCGAATCTTCTGCAGGTCCCTGCTGAAACACGATTGTGTCCGACAAAATCTCGCGTCTGACAGAAGCTCGCGTTTGACATAAGACTGCATGCGTGGTCTGCCAGAGAACATGCAGACGTAAAGCCTTGAAAGCAAAGACTCGAACATGCCTCTGCTGTTAGTGTCGAATTGTTCTAAGTATATAGGAGTCATTTTGATATTTTGTTGTGGTCGATGGTTGAGCTAGGCTCCCATATTGTAAACTTTTGAGGAAGAACTATGGTTCTTTGGTTATGTATTTTGATCTCAGACTTCTTATTTAATGAAAATCAGCTTCTTTTTCATCCTATTTGCCTCTGATACTAAAGTGTCCATGATTGAAGGATTCACATGGATTGTTTTGACTATATTGTAATGTATATTTGATTGAAGTTTGTTATTTACGTTCTTCAGTTTCGTGAAGTTTTGAATCCAAGAGGATCTTGTATTTGAAAGTTTTCCTCCTTAGGCTGCTAGAAGACCTGATGTATACGACAGACCTCTACACTCTCCTCACCAAAGTCTTCCCTCTACTCACCCTTACTCCAACTTACTGACTTAAGTTAATTAAGACCTCACCTGCATGTGCATACCAGTCCAATTTTTTGAGTTAAAACGATATCATCTCGAGTCTGCGCCCATTTGACCTCTTTAAAAACCAACCTGTGACATACAAACTGATGGGTACTGGGCTTATTCTCTCTGCAATCGAAGAGTGACTTCTAGTGCTAACAGCACCAATAGACCCAACCTTCCCTTACTTGTTCTACACGAATAGGGATGTTGTAATGCAAAACAGGTACATGCTATTGCTCATGTCTGGCGATGATATCATCATCAATTCAATTGACCTCGAAGAAGACAACCATGGCAATGTACCATGCCATGAAAATACAACCACTTTGCCTTTCCAACTTGTCTTGAAATTAGACATGCTAGTTGAAATATATGCCTGCAACTATGATTCACAAGATGGCTTGGTAAATGGTGCAGATGGAATACTCAAAGCTTATACCAAAACAAAAAAAGTTGATGTCCTCTGAATTAAGTTCCATGAGCCGCATATTGGCCACCGACAAGAAAATAAGTTGGCTTATATATATAATTCAAACACTGCGCGTGATTGGACACCTATCTTATGAATATCAAAACTAGTATCGACATCGACAAAGACAGGTCGACTGAAGATTCAAAAACAATTTCCAATTAAACTTGCATGTGCATATACAGTCCACATATCGCAAGGGATAACACTTGATAATGTTGCATTTGACCCTGTTGGAATTCGAATACATGGACTTGTATACACATCATTGTCTTGTGTTAGAAGTGTAGACTCCTTGTATTTACTAAGTGCTCTAACAAAAGATAACTTCAAAGTCAAACATAAAGTTGATATTGAGATGTGACGCCTTAGGACTAGCGCAAAATGGAATCTATAATATGATTACCAATCCATACAAACAAAGACATATGTATCAATTCTGTCACTTAACACGTGTAGCCTACATGCACATATGGATGATATACTCAATGACTATGACACAATGCAATCCAATATTTTGTGCTTGCAGGAAACATACATGACATTATGCATGCAAAACAAGCAATTTCCATATCACAATTGCATATCAAGTTACATTACACATGGGGTGATGATATTAGTGAAAAAACAAGTAACAATTTTGGAGCATATGCATTTTGAAGAAAAYAATGTTGACATGGTGCTCGCAAAAGTAATTTTCCATGAATCAGAAATTGCAATATTGAATCTCTATGTTGCTYTGCATGCAACATTCTCCAACATACTAAATGTTCTTTCAGATGAAACCATTGTCATTGTAGGAGACTTTAATATTGACATGCTRCAAAATAATGYCAGAACAAAAGAATTGGAAAACTACATGTGCAGATACAGTTTCCGCTTTCTTTTGGATAAGATAAACCATGTACAAAACGCACTTATTGACCATGCATGGTCGAATGTGCCCATTTCCCAATACAACCTCTTTATCTTAGACACATACTGGTCTGATCATGATACAATTAGTATTGTACTTGAATTATGAAATATACATCAAACATATTGCAAAATCATATTTCTATGTCTCAAAGCATATATGTTTAGCTTGTTGCACAAAACCAAGTTATCCAACTTCTTAGTTTTTCCTAGTTTGTAATTGCTTTTGGACACAATTTTTTTTTTATATATACACATACATGGATCAAGATAAAAAAAAAAAGTACATGCTTCTAACACTATCTATTACTCTATTCCTTTGATTCTAATTTATTTAATGTATGTACATATTCGTTGTTTTTTCCTTACATATCAACTTACGTTCATGTTCATTGTGTTTTGTACTTTCCTTCATTGAAACAAATAGGGAACTTGGACAAGGCAAAGAATTCTTAACCAAAAATGTAGAAGAAGACATACAAAGGTGCATACTTCTACCTGTATTCTATATCCAATTGTTTTTCATTTACTCTGTCTATATTTATGATACTAGTTTGCAGCTCTTTTGTTTTTTTTCCTTAGATACTGCATATCTTCCTATATATTAACTTATCTTCATGTCAATTGTATTTTCTATGCCACTACCTTGAAATAAATAAAATTGTATTCCATATTTTTTTCATGTGTTTCTACATAGCAACTTGCCTTCATGTCCATTGTATTCTCTGTATTGCTGCATTGAAAAAAGAACAAAGTAATTGAACACGAGGATGAAGCCTTATGTGCCACAGCTGAGAAAGTTGGAGTACAATCTTCCAAAAGGTATGCCAACAGTGGTGCCAGAGAAAATACAATACATATGCCTAATGCACATCCATATCAACTATGGAAAATATACACATGTTCACAGCGACTGTTTCGCAAGGGACATGGGCATGAGCAGTGAATCATCACAAACATTAGCACAACGACAAGGTTGAAGGTAAGGATTCATAGATTATGCTCTTGCTATGTTTGGGAAACAAATATCCTCAATTATTTATTCTACTATGCCATAGTAAATATGTTTATGTCGTTTACACCACATGTTTTTTAGTTCACAAGAACTATCGACAAGTAGAAGTGAAACCTCATCATAGTGCAAGGTCCAAAGACTAAGATGTATGGTTACAAAACTCTAATCTTCATACTTTATCCAATTTGTACATATATTAAAGCTTGTCATATTTTAGAATATGATTTCATATAAGAATGCCAGGTCATAGGGTTTGTTGAGCTCCAACTATATTTCATGGTTGAGAATGTTCTTCCCATAGTTGATGTGTTTCAATCGCTTGATAATTATCAGACTAAGTGTTGTTGTGTGAGGCATAAAGTTACTCGCTCCATTTCTTTTTCATCTTCTATACTTACCCGTTTTTCCCTTTTCTTCTTCCCCTCTATTATTCATTTATGGTTCTATACTTAGTCACATTTCTATGCTCGTGGGTTCCCAAGGTGGAAGACTGAGAAATTCTATATCCATCTATATCTTCACATCACGAATCCGACCGACCGTCGTTCTTTTCCATACTTAGCCAATTTTATGGTCGTGGGTTCCGGGGTAGGCGCTATCGAACTCTCATGCCCCGTGTTCGGGGTATACATCTTGCACCCAAAAATTTGGTGATCTACAATTCAACCCCAGATTCCTCCAACTCTCAATCCTCACTCTACGTACAAAGACTCCATATGACCGCCCCGCCTTTCCATACTTAGTCGATTCTTCAAAGTATCATGGGTTCACGGACTCCTAGGTTCACAAAAGTTTCAAAGAATTTTTCGCTCTCCTCCATCCCCACCACAATCGCCCCTTCCCAATGCACATTAATTATTCTTTTACTAGTGACATATCACCACACAGGTTCAAAAATATTGACATTAATAAGTGGAAAGCTCGAGGACATCTCCCATTAAAACACATTAATGAGAGAATATTATGGAATTTGATGAATTTTTTTGTGTTGATCTTGAATTGGCAAAAAATTGTTGGTTGTTTTAGTTTCTTTAAGGCATCATCATAGTAAGAATGCAATATTGTGCTAGCCCACTATCATCTACAAAGGTGTTGACGTGATGTCCCTCTTTAATATTTTGCATATATTACAGCTTGCCATATTTGAGAATATGTTTTCATATGAAAATGTTAATTCATATATACAACATCTCTTTAAACTTGAACCAGGGTATGTTGAGCTCCAGCTATATTTAATGGCTGAGAATGTTTTTCCCATAGTTGATGTGTTTCTATCACTTGATAATTATCGGACTAAGTGTTGTTGTGTGAGGCATAAAGTTATTTGCTCCCTTTCTTTTTCCTCTTCTATACTTACCCGTTTTTCCCTTTTCTTCTTCTCCTCTATTATCTGTTTCTGGTTCTATACTTAGTCGTATTTCTATGCTCATGGGTTTCCGGGGTGGCAGACTGAGAAATTCTATATCCATTTATATCTTCACATCACGAGTCCAATCGACCGTCGTTTGTTTCCATACTTAGCCAATTTTATGGCCGCGGGTTCCCGAGTAGGCGCTATTGAACTCTCATGCCCCGTGTTCGAGGTATACATATTGCACCCAAAACTTCAGTGATCTGCAATTCGACCCCATAGTCCTCCAACTCGCAAGCCTCACTCTACCTACGATGACTCCATCTAACCACCCCGCCTTTCCATACTTAGTCGATTCTTCAAAGTTTCGCGGGTTCACGGACTCTCGAGTTCACAAAAGTTTCAAAGCATTTTTTGCTCCCCTCCATCCCCGCCACCTTCGCCCCTTCCCAATGCACATTAATTATGCTTTTACTAGTGACAGCTCACCGCACAGGTTCGAAAATATTGGCATTAATAAGCGGAAAGCTCAAGGACATTTCCCATTAAAACGCATTAATGGGAGAATATTATGGAATATGATGAATTTTTTTGTGTTGATCTTGAAATGGCAAAAAATTGTTGGTTGTTTTAGTTTCTTTAAGGAATCATCATAGTAAGAATGCAATATTGTGCTAGCCCAATGTCATCTGCACAGGTGTTGACTTGATGTCCCTCTTTAATATTCTGCATATATTACAACTTGCCATATTTGAGAATATGCTTGCATATCAAAATGTTAACTCATATATACAACATCTCTTTAAACTTGAACCAGGGTATGTTGAGCTCCAACTATATTTCATGGCTGAGAATGTTTTTCCCATTGTTGATGTGTTTCTATCGCTTGATAATTATCAGACTAAGTGTTTTTGTGTGAGGCATAAAGTTCTTTGCTCCCTTTCTTTTTCCTCTTCTATACTTACCCGTTTTTTCCCTTTTTCTAATCCCCTCTATTATCCATTTCTGGTTCTATACTTAGTCGCATTTCTATGCTCGTGGGTTCCCGAGGTGGCAGAATGAGAAATTCTATATCCATCTATATCTTCACATCACGAGTCCGATTGACCGTCGTCTGTTTCCATACTTATCCAATTTTATGGTTGCGGGTTCTCGGGTAGGTGCTATCAAACTCTCATGCCCCGTGTTCGGAGTATACATCTTGCACCCAAAACTTTAGTGATCTACAATTTGACCCCAAACTCCTCCAACTCGCAAGCCTCACTCTACCTATGATGACTCTGTCTGACTGCCTCGCCTTTCCATACTTAGTCGATTCTTCAAAGTTTTGCAGGTTCACAGACTCTCGGGTTCACAAAAGTTTCAAAGCATTTTTCGCTCCCCTCCATCCCCACCACCTTCGCCCCTTCCCAATGCACATTAATTATGTTTTTACTAGTGACATCTCGCCACACACGTTAAGAAATATGGGCATTAATAAGCAGAAAGCTCGAGGACATCTCCCATTAAAACACATTAATGGGAGAATATTATGGAATCTGATGAATATTTTTGTGTTGATCTTGAACTGGCAAAAAATTGTTAGTTGTATTAGTTTCTTTAAGGCATCATCATAGTAAGAATGCAATATTGTGCTAGCCCACTGTCATCTACAAAGGTGTTGACGTGATGTCCCTCTTTAATATTGTGTATATATTACAACTTCCCATATTTGAGAATATGCTTGCATGTGAAAATGTTAACTCATATATTTTCTCTATTGCATATGCGTTTGAGAAAAATTTGCGACCCAAAATCACCCTTCAAATTGGAACATGGTTTACATTTGGGCCACAAAAAATACTAATAAAATAAAATAATATGAATAGTATTGAAGTAAATATATACAAATTCTCTTTAAACTTGAACCTGAGTTTGTTGAGCTCCAGGTATATTACATAGTTGATAATGTTTTTCCCATCGTCAATGTTTATGTCTGTCAGTTCCTGGATTGGCGCTATCGAACTCTCATGCCCCCTATTTTGAGATATACATCTTGCACCCAAAAAAAAATTGATCTACAATTCGACCCCAGACTCCTCCAACTCGCAGACTTCACTCTACATACGATGACTCTGTCTGGGTCCATCTGACCTCCCCACCTTTCCATACTTAGTCAATTCTTCACCTCTTGTTGTCATAGATACGCAGGTTTGCTCACTCTCGTCCATCCCTGCCACCTTCGCACACTTCCCAATGCAAATTGATTACGCTTTTATAAGTGACAGCTCATGACACATGTTCGAAAAGATTGGCATTAATGAGCGAAAAGCTCGGGGACATCTCCCATTAAAATGCATTAAACCAAGATTTACGGGAGATTATATTATCATCCTCCAGTGTTTATTTTAAATACTATCAGGACACAATTACTATCACATGTTGCAATACAAACAAATCTTCATCAAAGCATTAGCTTTTCCCACAAGCACCCCACATGTACCCCAGTCCCATGAATTGAGCAATATTTCGATCTACCAACTCAACCTCCCTATTATCGAATTGACAGAGGTCAATATTATGAGATCTGATTTTTTTGTGTGTGTTTCTTGAACTCAGAAAAATTGTTGTTTACTTTAGTTTTTTTTTAGGCATTATACCCCGCCTTTCCATACTTAGTCGATTCTTCACCTCCTATTGTCACAAATTCGCGGGTTCCTAGGCTCCCAGGTTCACAAAAGTTTCAAAGAATTTTTCACTCTCGTCCATCCTCGCCACCTTTGCGCCCTTCCCAATGCACATTAATCATGCATTTATTAGTTACAACTCACTAGATAGATCGAAAAGATTGGCATTAATAGGCAAAAATTTTGAGGACATCTCCCATTAAAACACATTAAACCAATATTTACAGGAGATTATATTATCATGCTCCAACATTCATTTTAAATACTATCAGGAGCAAAGGAACGTTCTCATCACCTTATGGTTGTAGCTTGGCAACATTTTTGTGGAGATACCTTGAATATTTTCGGGCACGAGGACCAGAGTTTTCAATGGTCAAGAGCTTATGACTACTACTTGTCCCCTTCTACCTAGAAGGAAGTTATCTGGAAGTCTGGAATTGCACGAGAAGTTTTTTTCCCTAAAGTTTTTTACTGTAATGGGTTGGTCACTTGTTACACCAAAAATTATATCCTGAACCAGCGCATTATCCAGTTGCAAGAACATTCTTGATTCTCCCTATCGCCTCAAGTATTTCGAAAGATGTTAAGACTTCCTAACCCAATGCTTACTTTCAAGGGAGAGGATTGCAGAGAGTTCTTAAAGAAGCATGATGATGGATTGGACCTCTTACCGGAGTTATTAGAGAACCCAGCGGCCATTCCCGGGGACATGACCAGATTATAGGTTAGTGCATTTAAAAACCCTTTCTGGGAAATTGCATGGCTTTTCATGAGGATAACGGGACAAGATAGTACAACCAACATCTCTCGGATGATTCTATATATTTTATATTTTATGGTGAAGGAACAAGCCATCTTCAATTGGGGCAAGTTGATTTCCATTGAAATCTCTTCCCATTTATTGCAACACACAAGGCAGAAGAAATTATTTATGTCATCTTGCAATACACAAGGCACCAATGAGTCGTAGAAGCAGAAATGAAAAGGCTCGGGTGAGAAAAGTGTCCAATCCTCGACCGCCACATCCAACACTACAACATCTCGGAACAACGCTCCAACGGCCTACCCAAGCAAGAAATGCACACACAGTTCTTTAGGTGGAGGAGGAGATAAGAACCCTCCCTATGAAAAAATTGAAAGTTCTCACAAACTTCCCGCGAGCAAAAAATGAAAAAAAATAGTGCAATAATAGGAGGGACCGAGGGGAGAAATTGATATCCACGATCTCTCCCTCGAAGATATGGAACTAGAAATTGACATTGACAAAATGTTCTCCGACGAAGACCAACTAGAGAGCACTTCTCCCCATAACCCTCAGAGGGAAATAATTGGGACCAATACCTTCGATGAAGAAGAGTCTTTTGCATTTCAGAGCACTGTTTTTGACAGCGAATCCAAAAAATTGGTTATTGAAAAGAGAGATGTAAAGAATAAGAAAGGGAAATATTGTTCAGATATGAACCTACAGCACATGCGCCCTTTGCAGATCTCCCAGATACACCGAGCAACTGGAGATGCTCTAGACAACTCTATTAGCGGCCTTGAAGCGGAGAATGTCAGGGTAAAGGAGCGAATCAAAGAATTGAAGGGAGCTCTAATGCCCCTTCCACTGTTGGTTACTCCTTTGGCAATGATTGGACCCACTACACCTGTGGAAAAGTTAAAAGGATCATCAAGCCTTCTCACATCAGCCCGAGGCTATGTGGAAAAGAATATAAAGAGAAGAATGGAATTAATAACAGAGGCTTGGGATATGTCAAAGAGTATGGTCTATTTTGGAACAAGAGTGCATGCTTTTCATGAGTATCTGCAAGCATATCTCAAGAACGAGCAAGGTTTCTACCTTGATGCAGTTGTGTCATTTGGTGTTAAAGTTACTGGTATGACGGAATTGAGAATAAGAGAGGAGGATCTCCCTTCCCTAGATCAAATAAACCAACTAAACGCATGCTGGAAAAAAAGGGTAAAAAACATGAATTGTATCATTCAAGCATGTAGCCAGGCCATATCTAGAAGAGACAAACTATTCCAGAAGATAACTAAGCTAGATCTAGCTAGCAACGCCAATGAAGTCCAAGGCCCAAAATTGATATTCAACTCGTTTCTTTTAACCAAGAAAGAATTTGATGATCAAGTTGAGATCTATAAAATACTGTCATTTGAAAATTTCTATGGCATTCTTGAATATGGTGAAGATGACGTAAAAAACTAGCTAGTTCATTATTCGATTAAAAACCAAGATATTCAAGAAACATTGCACAACCTCTCTATTGATCTAAGGGACTTGGAAACTGAATTCTTCAATATAAAAATCCAGTATGAAATCAACGTGGCACCCATGAGGAGCTACGTCAAGGGGTGGTTCAAAAAGGTTGTCGACAATATTACTAATGAAGGGCAAAGGACACTTGAGATGGTTCCCATAACCGCCAAAGAAATCCATAAAAGGACATCAACGAGCAAATGACAAGGCATCGAATACTATCATAGTAAGTTCATACNGAGGGGAGAAATTGATATCCATGATCTCTCCCTCGAAGATATGGAACTAGAAATTGACATTGACAAAATGTTCTCCGACGAAGACCAACTAGAGAGCACTTCTCCCCATAACCCTTAGAGGGAAATAATTGGGACCAATACCTTCGATGAAGAAGAGTCTTTTGCATTTCAGAGCACTGTTTTTGACAGCGAATCCAAAAAATTGGTTATTGAAAAGATAGATGTAAAGAATAAGAAAGGGAAATATTGTTCAGATATGAACCTACAGCACATGCGCCCTTTGCAGATCTCCCAGATACACTGAGCAACTGGAGATTCTCTAGACAACTCTATTAGCGGCCTTGAAGCGGAGAATGTCAGGGTAAAGGAGCGAATCAAAGAATTGAAGGGAGCTCTAATGCCCCTTCCACTGTTGTCTACTCCTTTGGCAATGATTGGACCCACTACACTTGTGGAAAAGTTAAAAGGATCATCAAGCCTTCTCACATCAGCCCGAAGCTATGTGGAAAAGAATATAAAGAGAAGAATGGAATTAATAACAGAGGCTTGGGATATGTCAAAGAGTATGGTCTATTTTGGAACAAGAGCGCATGCTTTTCATGAGTATCTGCAAGCATATCTCAAGAACGAGCAAGGTTTCTACCTCGATGCAGTTGTGTCATTTGGTGTTAAAGTTACTGGTATGACGGAATTGAGAATAAGAGAGGAGGATCTCCCTTCCCTAGATCAAATAAACCAACTAAACGCATGCTAGAAAAAAAGGGTATAAAACATGAATTGTATCGTTCAAGCATGTAGCCAGGCCATATCTAGAAGAGAAACTATTCAAGAAGATAACTAAGCTAGATCTAGCTAGCAGCACCAATGAAGTCCAAGGCCCAAAATTGATATTCAACTCGTTTCTTTTAACCAAGAAAGCATTTGATGATCAAGTTGAGATCTATAAAATACTGTCATTTGAAAAATTCTATGGCATTCTTGAATATGGTGAAGATGACGTAAAAAAACTAGCTAGTTCATTATTCAATTAAAAACCAAGATATTCAAGAAACATTGCACAACCTCTCTATTGATCTAAGGGACTTGGAAACTGAATTCTTCAATATAAAAATCCAGTATGAAATCAACGTGGCACCCATGAGGAGCTACGTCAAGGAGTGGTTCAAAAAGGTTGTCGACAATATTACTAATGAAGGGCAAAGGACACTTGAGATGGTTCCCATAACCGCCAAAGAAATCCATAAAAGGACATCAACGAGCAAATGACAAGGCATCGAATACTATCATAGTAAGTTCATACTGATCACATTCTTCTCTCGTTATCGACGTCTTCATCCAGTTACTCAACCTCTTTAAATACAAACCTTTAACCGAGCACTGACAATTTTCTCTTTCTTCTTTCCAGGTTTTGTTGTCTTCCATCGTCGACCTTCTTCTTTCTACAAGCTTGATTCTTGTACATCTTTGCTTTATGGTCCGCGAGACCCCCAATTCCAGTCATTATGGCTAACACATTTAAATTTCATAGAATATGTATTGAACTATATATTTTTTTACAAATTCCAAGACAACTATTTTGGGAAATAATCTCAATTGTATTTTGTAACCCAGTTTATCTGAATATAAAATATTTGAGGTTGTTGTATGGTGTTTTTCAATGTTTAATATTGTTTTTTACATGGAAGAATAATTTTTTATAGGACATAGTTTTGTGGCGCCCACCCTATACTTTAGAAAGAAATGGGTAGGCCCCTCCTTCTTTCATTCTTTGGGGCCCCAAAAATACAGTCAATGAATGACGTTATTTCAACATCGAAACTCAGGTGTTGACGCCATGTCCCTATTTAATATTGTGCATATATTACAACTTCTCATATTTGAGAATATGCTTCCATATAAAAAATGTTAAGTCATATTTTTTTTTTCTATTGCTTATGGGTTTGAGAAAAATTTGCGAGCTGAAAACACCCTTCAAATTGGAACCACAAATAATCTATTAAGATACATTAATATGAATACAACTGAAATAAATATAAACAAAATCTCTTTAAACTTGAACTTGACTTTCTGGAGCTCCAGAATTTGTGAGCTGAAAACACCCTTCAAATTGGAACATGGTTTACATTTGGACCACAAATAATCTATTAACATAAATTAATATGAATACGATTGAAATAAATATAAACAAATTCTCTTTCAACTTGAACTTGACTTAGTTGCATTTCTATGATTGTGAGTTCTCGGGTTAGCAGGGTCCCGAGTTAGTGCTATCAAATTCTTATTCCCCGTGTTTCGTCATATACATCTTGCACCCAAAACTTCCGCGATTTACAATTCAACCCCAGACTCCTGGAACTCGCAAGCTTCACTATACTCAGGTTCACAAAAGTTTCAAACCATTTATTGCTCCCTTCCATCCCCACCACATTCCCGCCCTTCCCAATGCACATTCATTATGCTTTTACCAGTGACAACTCACCACACAGGTTTGAAAATATTTGCATTGATAAATGAATAGTAGATGTTGTTGTGTGACATACTTACTCATTTTTCCCTTTTCGTCTTCTCCTCTATTATCCCTTCCTGATTCTATACTTTGTCTCATTTCTATGATCGCGGGTTCCTGGGTTGGTGGAATGACAGATCCTCATCTCCATCTATATCCTCACATCACGAGTCCGATCGATTGTCATTCCTTTCCATACTTGGTTAATTTTATGGTTGCGGTTTTCGGGGTTGGCGTTATCGAACTCGCATGCCCCGTGTTTCGTGATATACATCTTGCACTCAAAACTTTTGTGATCTACAATTCCACCCCACACTCCTCGAACTCGCAAGCTTCACTCTACCCGGGTTCACAAAAGTTTCAAAGCATCTATCTCTCCCTTCCATCCCCACCACATTCGCGCCCTTCCCAATGCACATTAATTATGCTTTTACTAGTGACAACTCAACACACAGGTTCGAAAAGATTGGCATTGATAAGCGAAAATAGCATTAAACCGCCATTTACGGGATTTCGACCGACCACCGTTGCTTTTCATGCTTAGCCAATTTTATGGCCGTCGGTTCCCGGGTTGGCACTATCAAACTCTCATTCCCCCTGTTCTGTGATATACATCTTGCACCCAAAACTTTTGTGATCTACAATTCCATACTTAGCCAATTTTATGGCCGTCAGTTCCCGAGTTGGTGCTATCAAACTCTCATTCCTCGTGTTCCGTTGTATACATTTTGCACCCAAAACTTTCGTGATCTACAATTCCATGATATACATCTTGCACCCAAAACTTCTGTGATCTACAATTCCGTGATATACATCTTGCACCCAAAACTTCTGTGATCTACAATTTCGTGATATACATCTTGCACCCAAAACGTCTGTGATCTACAATTCCTCGAGCTCACAAAGTTCACTCTACTCGGGTTCACAAAAGTTTCAAAGCATTTTTCGCTCCCTTCCATCCCCGCCACCTTTGCGCCCTTCCCAATGCACATTCATTATGCTTTTACTACTGACAACTCAACACACAAGTTCAAAAAAATTGGCATTAATAAGCAAAAACCTCGAGGGCATCTCCCATTAATATGCATTAAACCGCGATTTACGGGAGTTCGACCGACCGTTGTTCCTTTCCATACTTAGCCAATTTTATGGCCGCGGGTTCTTGGGTTGGCACTATCGAACTCTCATTCTTCGTGTTCTGTGATATACATCTTGTACCCAAAACTTCCGTGATCTACAACTCCACCCCACACTCCTTAAACTCGCAAGCTTCACTCTACCCGGGTTCACAAAAAGTTTCAAAGCATTTATCGCTCCCTTCCATCCCCGCCACCTTCGCACCCATCCCAATGGACATTAATTATGCTTTTATTGCATTAATAAGCGAAAACCTCGAGGACATCTCCCATTAAAACACATTAAACCACGATTTATGTGAAAACCTCGAGGAACGGGAGTCAGACTGACCGTCGTTCATTTCCATACTTAGCCAATTTTATGGCTGTGGGTTCCCGGGTTGGCACTTTCGAACTCTCATTCCCCATGTTTTTTTATATACATCTTGCACCCAAAAATTTTGTGATCTATAATTCCACCCTGCACTCCTCGAACTAGCATGCTTCACTCTACTTGGGTTCACAAAAAGTTTCAAAGCATTTATCGCTCCCTTCCATCCCCACCACCTTCGCGCCCTTCCCAATGCACACTAATTATGCTTTGATTAGTGACAACTCACCACACATGTATTCAATGTAATTTCAACATAGGTTTTAATATTTAGAATTTCTTTATCATTTCATTTCTAAAAAACAATTGAACACAACTTTTAAATATATATTTTTTTCTTTTTTTTCTCATTTAATTTTACATATTTCAATTTTCATTTGTTTATTGTTAAAGATCTATTCTAATTACCCTTTACTTACCATACTGTTATTTTTTGTTTTTTTAACAATATTCCTAGTCTCTCTCCATCTTTCAATAATCATCATCATCAATAATTATAAGGTGCCAATTATCATCTCCATTTTCAAATCTACTTCTAAGCTACCACACAACACTTGTTGATATAGTAATTTCACTAAGTTATAAACCTATTAAATTTAATTTTGTAAATTACTATATTAATATATAGTTTTAATTCAGCACCACTACATTGTGAAATTATAATATATAAGTTTAAGGTTATTAATTAGTTTAATAAAAATAGTGAATAATACAAGCTCGAATTATTCTAATTCAAATTATATAGAAATAAATTTTTAGAAATTCTTAAATTTTATGATTTTCTATATCAATAATTACTTCGAAGTAGGAAGAATATTTTGTTTGAGATAGGGTGACAGAGAAGCAATCAATCCCAATACGCGTCGGTACTGCCCACCCTCCAAAGCTCCTCGTGGAGGGACGCCCGGTCACTTCCCACAAATGCGAATTATATATGACGGGACATCACAGGCATGGTTCTTTTCACCCGCGATGGAGAGATCAAATTATGCCACTCGTCGACGGGTTAATGTTGCCTCACCTGCCTCTCACACCTGACTCTCGTACCCACAGTCGGCTTCGCATGGTAGTAAGGTTCATTCCCCTTCGAAGGTCGGCCCTGGAGAATTAAAGAGGTCGTCCGCTCAATTAAGAGAGGAGAGGGGAGCTGGAATGTGGCACGAGTCACAGTTTCTCGCCTCGTTTGGAAGGAAAGAGGATATAACAGGAGGGCGGCCCTCCCCAACTTTCATTCGGCCTTCCTGAATTGCTCAACAACCTCCGAGCCAGGTCTTCCCTCGCCGGCTTGGCATTGCACCCTTTCTCTCTGGGTAGACTCACCACTCCTATGCCTGGTCATGGCCAGGGGAGGCTTTGGAAGAAGGGGCAGACAACAGCGAGGAAAACTCTCCATTCCAAGAGCCCAGCAAGAGGCCAAACTTTTCATTCCAAGAGCCCAGCAAGAGGCTGTGGCCTCTGCTGAGACTTTCAGATCCAATACCCTACCAGAAATTTGTTTGGATATAAACATGGTAAAATGGATCCCTGACACGGGTTCCTCACTCTCAAGGGAGACGACATACACCCGTACAATAGATCTCTATTGGCATATGAAGTCTCTCTTAGGGAAGGTAATGGCTGGTAAATCAAATCTCTACTGGCATATGAAGTCTCTCTTAGGGAAGGCAATGGCTGGCAGCAACATGGTGAACAGTAATATGCTGCTGCAAATGGAATATCTCTGGTTGCAAATCAAGGCACTGGATCTGAAAATCTCCCTCGTTGTGGAAAGAGCAGCGGGACTGAACTTCAATGAACCAAGTGAAGGCAACCAGCAGGTTTCGGCTGATACCATCAACTCTTCTCCAGCTTAATTTTCAAGCTTTTTCTCTATTAGACTTTTGTTATTATCATATAGGAAATGTTAAGCTAGGAAGGGCATTTCAATTTTCAATTTTCAATTTTTGTTATCTAGTAGATAATGGCTGGTTAACTTCTCTGAAAATTAATGGCTGGTGTTACCTTAAAATTAGAAATATAGTGTTATCTTTCTCTAAAATTAGATATACGAGTCTCAAGAAACAATTATTATTATTATTCTGGTGTTATTCTGCCGCTGGCAGACCATCGGCGGGATGGATGTATTATGTTAAATATATTATAATCCTGCTAACATATAATTTTGTATAGGAGGAACAGCTCGAGGTCATCTTAGAATTGCGCGAGCAAGTCTCGGATCTGGATTTTCGTGAGGACATTATCAATCGCAGAATTGATGCTCTTTTCGGCTCCCTCTCAAGTGAGCCAACTCACTCTTGTTGTCCAGTTTGCGGCCAGCCTCTACCGCCTACTTTTGGTACTGATGGTTTATGATTTTCTGGGCAGACCCCTCAATGATCCATGTATGGCTTTTTTAGATAGTTGCAGTTCGGTTCTCATAGCTTATGAGATTTTGTAAATACTCAGCCGCTCTATAGACTTTTTGTTATTTTGTCAATAGCTTCCAAGCTTGTTTTGGACAATTTCAATGGTCCCTGGTGCGGGTACTATTTCAGTTAATGGCAAGCCAGGTGCCATGATTCCTAGCTGATGACTTTTGATATAATTTTGTAAATTTAATAGGTTAACATTTTAAATTTAATATTTTGTAAATCTGATATGTTAGCATTTTGATAATTTTGATATAATTTTTAAATGTACTATGTTAACATATAATTTTTGTAAATCTGATATGTTAGCATTTTGCTATTTTACCTTTTTATTGATATAATTTTGTAAATATACTATATTAAATATAATTTTGTAAAATTTTAAATTTAATATAATTTTGTAAAGCTGATATATAATTTTGTAAATGTACTATGTTAAGCCCAGTGTTCGGGGAGATTCCATGTATGAATAAAATGGTCTAGGGCAACTTGTTTGCGGAAACGGCGTGGTACCAGTCCAGACTAGGGGAAAAATGATGACAGCGGAAACAAGTTCCCCTGGCCCTCGATGATATACAGACTCGACCCCCATTTTAAATTTATTAGTTAATTTTGTAAATATTTTTTAAATGTACTATGTTAACATATAATTTTGTAAATCTAATATGTTAGCATTTTGCTATTTTATTTTTTTATTGATATAATTTTGTAGATGTACCATGTTAAATATAATTTTATAAATCTGATATGTTAGCATTTTGCTATTTTACTTTTTTATTGGTATAATTTTGTAAATGTACTATGTTAAATATAATTTTATAAATCTGATATGTTAGCATTTTGCTATTTTACTTTTTTATTGGTATAATTTTGTAAATGTACTATGTTAATTTTGTAAATGTACTATGTTAAATATAATTTTAAATTTAATATAATTTTGTAAATCTTAACATATAATTTTGTAAATCTAATATGTTAGCATTTTGTTATTTTGCTTTTTTATTGATATAATTTTGTAGATGTACTATGTTAAATGTAATTTTAAATTTAATATAATTTTATAAATCCTATATGTTAGCATTTTGCTATTTTACTTTTTTATTGATATAATTTTGTAAATCTGATATGCTAACATTGTGCTATTTTACTTTTTTATTGATATAATTTTGTAAATGTACTATGTTAAATATAATTTTAAATTTAATATAATTTTGCATATCTGATATATAATTTTATAAATGTACTATGTTAAATATAATTTTGTATATCTGATATATAATTTTATAAATGTACTATGCTAAATATAATTTTGTAAATGTACACTATGTTCGTTAAATTTAATATAATTTTGTATATTTGATATATAATTTTATAAATGTACTATGTTAAATATAATTTTGTAAATGTAAACTATGTTTGTTATATAATTTTATAAATGTACTATGTTAAATATAATTTTGTATATCTGATATATAATTTTATAAATATACTATGCTAAATATAATTTTGTAAATGTACACTATGTTCGTTAAATTTAATATAATTTTGTATCTTTGATATATAATTTTATAAATGTACTATGTTAAATATAATTTTGTAAATGTAAACTATGTTTGTTGTAAATTTAATATGTTAAATATAATTTTGTAAATGTACACTATGTTCGTTAAATTTAATATAATTTTGTATATTTGATATATAATTTTATAAATGTACTATGTTAAATATAATTTTGTAAATGTAAACTATGTTTGTTGTAAATTTAATATGTTAACATTTTAAATTTATTATTTAATTTTGTAGTTTGTTGTAAATTTAATATGTTAAAATTTTAAAATTATTATTTAATTTTGTAAAATTAATATTCAAAGTTTTAAATTTATTTTTTAAATGAAATATATGTTATATTTTGCTATTTTACTTTTTTACTAATATACATTTTGTACTATGTTAACATATTGATATAATTTTTTCTTAATATGTTAGCATGTAATATGTTAACATATTGATGTAATTTTTTCTTAATATGTTAACATATTGATGTAATTTTTTCTTAATATGTTAGCATGTAATATGTTAACATATTGATGTAATTTTTTCTTAATATGTTAGCATTTTGCTACTTACTCTTTTACTAATATACATTTTGATAATTTTGATATGTATTATGTTAACTTGTAATTTTGTAAATTTAATAGGTTAACATTTTGCTATTTTACTTTTTTTATAATTATTTTTTCTTAATATGTTAGCATGTAATATGTTAACATATTGATGTAATTTTTTCTTAATATGTTAGCATTTTGCTACTTACTCTTTTACTAATATACATTTTGATAATTTTGATATGTATTATGTTAACTTGTAATTTTGTAAATTTAATAGGTTAACATTTTGCTATTTTACTTTTTTTATAATTGTGTAAATATACTATGTTAAATATAATTTTAAATTTAATATAATTTTGTAAATCTGATATACAATTTTGTAAATTTAATATGTTAAAATTTTAAAATTAAATTTATTATTTGATTTTGTAGTTTGTTGTAAATTTAATATTCAACGTTTTAAAATTATTTTTAAATGAAATATGTTATATTTTGCTATTTTACTTTTTTACTAATATACATTTTGTAAATGTACTATGTTAACATATTGATGTAATTTTTTCTTAATATGTTAGTATGTAATATGTTAGCATTTTACTTTTTTACTAATATACATTTTGTAAATGTACTATGTTAACATATTGATGTAATTTTTTCTTAATATGTTAGTATGTAATATGTTAGCATTTTGAGACTTACTCTTTTACTAATATACATTTTGATAATTTTGATATAATTTTTAAATGTATTATGTTAACTTATAATTTTGTAAATTTAATAGGTTAATATTTTAAATTTAATATGATTTTGTAAATTTAATAGGTTAACGTTTTGCTATTTTACTTTTTTATAATTGTGTAAATATACTATGTTAAATATAATTTTAAATTTAATATAATTTTGTAAATCTCATATATAATTTTGTAAATGTACTATGTTTGTTGTAAATTTAATATGTTAAAATTTTAAATTTAT
The DNA here is from genome assembly GCA_009831015.1 of Picea engelmannii. Classification (NCBI taxonomy): domain Eukaryota; kingdom Viridiplantae; phylum Streptophyta; class Pinopsida; order Pinales; family Pinaceae; genus Picea; species Picea engelmannii. The sequence continues at coordinate 219,196 of ML795607.1, read as the reverse complement.
TTTTGTAAATGTAATATGCTAGCATTTTGCTATTTTACTTTTTTATTAATATACATTTTGATATAATTTTGTAAATTTAATAGGTTAACATTTTAAATTTAATATAATTTTGTAAATCTAATATGTTAGCATTTTGCTATTTTACTTTTTTATTGATATAATTTTGTAAATGAACTATATTTTTTTTTGTAAATAAAAAGTAGAATCTTATATTATATTATGAGTGTATAGTTGTGAATCGTTTGGTAGCCACCTGTCTTGTCACAAAAGGAACAAGTGGCTTCAAATAATGATAGATCTATCATGGATGTGATGCTGATTACAAAATTGTACAAAAATGGATCTATCATGGATGTGAAGCTGATTACAAAATTGTACAAAAATGTTGAGAGTTTCTACTGGAACGTCATTCCAACTCGCTAGTCTAAGGCGGGCTTCATATGGAGCCGCCATTCCTATGCTAGTTATACAACTGTAAAAAAGATTTAAAATTGTAATTGACATAAAATAGAGTCTGGGGTAGGCCGCGTCAAGCCAAAGGGGAACCTGGGTGTCCATTAGAAGTGAAGGCCGAGACAAACTTTTGTTGGGCAGCGCGCTGACATTGGAGCGTCTGAGAAAGCTTCAAACATCAGATCCAATCGTTGGTTGGTGATCCTTTGTCTGTGCCCCTGCTCGTCCTGTCGCTACCTGATATCAAAAAGGAGTTCAAGGTGCTCCTCTGCCAGATAATGGATGTTCACCCCTTCTTCTGAAACTTTCCAGCTGGGAGGGATTTCCTCCTCAACAATGCAACCACCTTCCCACTAGCGAGGCTAAAAATCAGGGACGGATGGACTTGGGAGGCAAGTCATTGAGCGTGACCTTGTCTTGTTCCCTAGGCTTGGGCATGGTTGCGAAGCAGAGGGTGTCCCTGCATGCTGAAGTGGAGGTGGTGCCTCCCCTTTATCCACGCTAAGGCCTTGAGGTGTCTCTGCCCTAGAAGTGTTGGTCCGGGAATGAAGAAACAGCGGTGGAGAATGCACAGTGGGGGACGATGTCTCCTCCTTTGGTGTGCGCAAGGAGGTCTAGGTCTGGGGTGGCAGATTCTCCAATTTTGGGGTACGCAGGGTGGACTGAGATCTGTTGGTGTGTTTGCAGAGGCGGATAAACGTTGGGAAGCTGTGAGTCGATTATCACGAGTGTGAGCACTTTTGTTTTTGGTGGCTCGTCTGGGCTTACCTCTATCCCGGAGCATGGTGGGAAGAAGCACAGGGATAGTGGGGGGGTGATGGTGGTTTGGGTAGACTCGTAAAGCACACAGAGTGCGAGCGGAGATGTCAGGAGGGTCGAGAGACAGAGTGTTGGAATGGTAGCTTGCAGCGAACAAGAGAAAGAACACGCATTGGACAATTTTAACGCCTCTGAGGGCCATTGAAACCTCTCCCATCGTCATTGAAGGCTCATATCACTGGTTCAAGCTCTTGGTACCTGTGGCCTGGCTAGAGCGCTCGTCTGAGTTAAATGTAATTAAGGTCTGCTTCATGGAGAGTTATATCCTCGGGGGGTGGCGGCCTGGGACATTAATTCCCCTCGCCATTTGTCCCGGCCAGTTGCCCTCCCGCTCTTGCCTCGTGTCACCCCATCCGGATGGTAAATGACTTCAATGAAGATCATAGTGATCTCAGGTCTGCAATGGAAATAGGTTGCACTTGTTTTCCACCAAGTCTTCTCATCTCCCTTCAAAGAACTCATCGCAACAACTCAGATCATGCAAAGAAATCGAAACAAACATGCTCATTCACGACATCTTCGACTACTCCATGGCTCAAGTCATCATGTTGTCACATCGTCATGTTGTCACAGGTCTGCGACTCACCCCAAACCACCAAATCTGATTGTGAAATGAATCTCCTTGCAATGGTTGAAGAGTAAGTCCGTCCCCATCCAAAACATGGCTAAGTAAAAAACAATGGCATGTCCAAGTCACTCCGTCCCATTCGAACTCTATGTCTGTTCCTTGGTTATCTTCATCACCAAGGGTGGAAATCTCCTCCTTCTCACGCTATCACGTCAAATCATCGTTGCAACCTAAGGTATGCAACAACATGGCCCAACAACTGCGTATGGTGAAGCCCAACATATACATGTCTTGGCAAGGTGCTCTCGACTTGTCTGCACCATGTTTCCAACTCGACTTTGCGATATGCAAAACTTCATCTAAGTCACTTTCTTCATGCAACCGATTGAACCCATATTCACTTCTCTATCATCTCCATACCCTGATTGCTTTCGCATCAAGGCACCATGCATAGTACACCACTCGATTGTTAAGTCATACTGCTCCTAACTGACTTGCATATCTCTACGAAGATTCATCTCGTTCGAAGGCTGTAGTCAACTTGCCAAACAACCTAGCTCCACTCAACTGTTGTTCTCAGTGGTGCATGACATGAAGGTGTCATGGTGAAAATGTACCCAGTCAAATTCCTTGTGACCCAAACTGTGCTCTGATACCAATTGTCACGACGATGATAGTGGTGAAGATTTCACTAAACTATCTTCACAAGAACAAGGTGTTATGATACCAACTGTCGTGACCCCTAGCCAGATTCCCAAGGCAGAATAGACTTGGCTTGCCCAAGTCTTCCAGTGGCTTGGTGTTCGTGTGCCACTGCAACTTTTTCCACTCGATGGAAAAGCCAAAATGAGTGTACTAATTTCAAAGTACACCTACTTTATTTCTTATAACAGTTATACAGTTACCATGTTATATATTGAACACTTAGTACAAGTCATACTAGAACATAAAACATAAGCATAGTTCAATATATGTGTAAACCGGGTGGCCCAACTAGGCTTAACACACGTCTCGTTTATTATCATACATACAAGAATCGAGTGTGCAACTTGTTTACAGCAAAACAATGTACAACGAGCACATGGCTCAACAATGTTAATACACTTTGTTGGTTCTTCTTCCTATCCCTAACTTGTCACAGCCCTTCGTCACACTTCCTCGTGTCGAACCGTAGATCATTCTACTCATCTACTTCGAAACTCCCATCCACCTTCCATCTGTCTCACCAGGTACTTGACCCAAAACACCCTGCAGTTATCCAAGTGCACTATCACTTCATTGTGTTGCTTCTCACACACCTGTTGCAACGTCACACCAACCTTCTCCCACAGTGGTGGACAAGTCTCAACCGTACCCACCAATGGACTTGTGATTCTTCGTCGCAAACTCTCCAACTATGTCGTCCACTTTCATTGGAGACAGACCTGAGCGCCTCTTGCTTCGTCCAATCACAACTCCAGATGTGACAAAGTTACCTTGCCCACTAACTAGCACTGCTAGCCTTCGTTTGGAAGACATGTGTGAAACGTACAACAAGACAATCACTTGGATGCTTCATTGTCGCATCTTGTGCTTCCTTACTAAATCTGCACACTACATGCATCTTGTGTTTTGTGTCTAAGTCCCAGGCCAAAGTCATACTTGTGGTCATTTGCCTTCGTCCAAAACTTCCACCTCAAGAGAACTCACTCTACCTTGTTGCCTTCATTGCAAGCTCCCCAAGGCTACACAAGTCGAATGACTCATCCCCTTGGGAGGAGCTCGTTTCTTTATCTGTGAATATGCCTCAAACTTGTGGTGAAGCTCTACCAAACCTTGTCTCCCTTCTCCCTCCCGTTTTAGCATATACAAACGTCCATCTCCATGAAAAGTCGAGTCCCTTGGGCACATCATTTCGTTGTGTCCACACGCCACTTTCCAAGGCACGTCGTTCCACCGAGTGCCCATGCCTTGTTGTCACATCATGCCACCTAGACGCGTCACTTGGGCACACCTCGACTTGTCTCCAAAGTTCGTTTGGCTCGTCGCATGCAAGGTGTCTTGCCAAGGTGTTGTGGTAAGTCTCCTTGGTGCGTCGGGCACTCAAGGTGCTCCTACTCACCAATGTGCCAACATTCTTGTCAAGGTTAGCCGAGGGGCATCTTGGTGCCCAAGACGTCCAATGCATGTCGTTTGAGTGCGTTGCACATATGCATCCTCTGCTCAATCTTCGATTAAGGTAGGGAGCAGACGTACATTAAGTTGTACAAATACCTTTTATTTTCAATCATCAACTTTAGTCGGGATTATAAAAAGTTGATGTTATATTTGTCTTACGCGAGAGAGATATTGTGAGGGGAAATCAAAGAGAACGTTTGAAATACTTTTTGATGAATTCTTAATGTTTAAGTGATATCGTCATGTGACATTAAATATTAAATAGAAAGATTGAAAATATTTGTTATGAATGGTTAATGTTTAACATTAAATAATTAATTATGTGAGTTTTAATAATTATGTGGATATCAAAATTAATAAATAATTTTAAAAAAGGTGATGGTTATATTAATATATAAATTATTAAATATTTTTAAAAATATGATAATGTGTAATATTGAAAGAGTATATATTAAAAATTATAAAAACATTTTATTAAAAGGGACTTAAATGTATTAGAAGAAATTTATTTAGTAAAAAGAATTTATGATATGTAGTAATTTAAGAGCGTGTCTTAAAAATGAAATGAATATTTTATTAAAAATGAAATGAATATTTTATTGATATGAATTTAAATGTATTAAAAATTTATATAGAAAAGATGTATTATGTGTAATGATTTTTTCACATAATTTAAATTTTCAATAAAAAAAAATGTGTTTTTTTAAGTTTTCTTTGATTTTGGTACATTATTTCTTCCCTATTTTTCACATCAAAAAATAAAGTAGACCTATCATATTCTTCACATTAAAAAAGTAAAATAGAACTACCCAATATATAGAGAGTAAGTTATGATGAAGAGTGGAGATGTAAGAGTGAAAATAAGTTAGAATCGTTAATTACTTAACAAATATTTTTTCTCAAAAAAAATACACTTAGAATAGATGGATTTTGATCAATTTTTTATTTCTATGAAGAAGTATGTGAAATCATCCAGCAATAGCACTTGGCCTCATGCATAATCATTCATGTGTTTAATATTTGTGTCATCTCATTAACACAAGTTTGATCACTTTCTGTTGGAAGCTAGACTTTGTTACCTATTGCTAAACCACACTCATATGAGTACACTATTTTATAGCTTAAGATAAATGAAAAATAAATCAAAAAAAGGAGATTTAAGAAAAATGTGAATAATATCAATAATATTTATCATATTTTTAATTTATATTTGTAAATGAC
>ML795607.1:152588-200696 GCA_009831015.1 Picea engelmannii | reverse complement strand
GAAAAATAAAGGTGATTAGAGTAAATATATTTAAACATGGTAGAAATGAAAATATGACTCATAAGATCCTTGAGAGTCTGCAAACTTAGCTGGCGGATCACAATAGGATTTTCTAATATTCATCGTCTTCATGCATTCAGGATGGGCGGGATGATTTGAGCAGGCGATCAAATAACATAACTTTAACCAGACAGTGACAATGACGATGCCTTCCCAACAATCTCGTCAACAAATTCTTGAATATTTTTATCGGAAGATCCACCTTCCATCATTGCCTCCCTCGATAATGTCTTCCACCGTAAAGCGTTCTTCCTGAGCTCATCACCCAGTTGGTTATCCATAATCATCCTGATATATTTCTCCACTTCTTCCTTCCCTACGACTCCGTCTGCTGATGGTTTATTCAATCTCAATCCCGTCTTCCATTTTTCTGCAATGTATGCAGAATTGGTCGTCTGATCGCTCCACTGAGGAACCGCCAACAAGGGAACCCCCAAGGTGAGGCTTTCCAGAGTAGAGTTCCATCCACAGTGGGTCATAAATGCACCCACAGACACATGCGAAAGCACTTGCAGCTGAGAACACCAAGGAACGACTAGCCCTTGTGAAGAAGTTTCGTTCAAGAAACCTTCCGGTAAGTTTTCTTCACTGGTACCACCTTTGGAAGCAGGTGGACGGACGACCCATATGAAGGAATATCCACTCGCCTTCAGCCCCAGAGCTATTTCATGGATTTGTTCTTTTGGAAGAACCCCGAAGCTTCCGAAGGAAACGTACACAACGCTGGCGGGTTCCTTCGTATTCAGCCAATCCATGCACTTCGCGGTTTTCCACAGATGTGCACCGGAGTCTGTCTCTGCGGGATTCCGTCCGTCCAAGAAAGCCGAGGGTAAGAGCGGGCCGACTGTGCGAATCGGAGCTATGGATTTCATTGACTTTATTTCTTCCGATTCGAGCTCGTGAAAAGAATTTCCCAGTATCCATGTTGCCTCTGAAAATGGCTTAAACTGATCCATAAAGAATCGCAGCAGAAACACGTAAACATTGGAAGGATGCAGAAAGGTTGGCAAGTCCAATATGTTGAGCAGCGGGAATCCTGGAATTTCTATGACGTCCGTGCTTTTCTCTGCTCCGTCTCGCCCGTTGCAGGCTGCAAACAAGAAAAAGAATTAAAATAAACTAACGACTGACGGAGAAAAAGCAGAAGAGAAGTGAGAGAGAGAAAACATACCCAACCCATGTCTGCTATAATGGTAATAGATGGAGTAAACTGCAGAGGATTGCGTCCAGAAAAACGCAAGAGGAATATTAAACTTTTTTGCAACTTCCGGAACCCAGGGAAGGATGGAGTCGTAAACAATGCAAGATATAATGTTCCCTTGACCGTTTAGCCTCTCTATGAGATTTGATAAGCTGAGGGCTCCCATCTTACATAACAGGTCCATCGCCAAGTCTAATTCCTTGGAGCGGTCGAAATCCAGAGGAAGTCCGTCAGAGATTGTTTCGATCTGAACTTCCAGAGAGGGATCGATTGACGTCCCGGGCAATGCATCTTTTGCCTTTAGCATGCCCTTACGGTTAGCTTCGGTCATGACAAACGTGACCATGAGCTTTTTAGCGAGAAGCCGCTTGGCGAACTGCAGCATTGGATTGAGATGACCTGGAGCTGGATAAGGAACCACCAGAACATGAGGATTGCTGTACTCGAGGTCGCCTAAAGATCCCATCTTCAATTCTCGCACAAAGTGTCGGAAGATACGAAATTCCTCCTGTCGCAGAGAATGTGGACTCCTTCCACTAAGATGGTCCGTTGGTCTAGGTCTTCATGTGGAGCTTATTTATTGACAGCGCCGTGCTCTCGATTCCATACACTAAGATTACCCGTTACTATTGATTGAATGAGGGTGGTGAGAACGGCTTTTTCCGGGTTCCGTCACTTGTGCACTATAATTGAAGCGAAGAAGGTAGGGTTAGAAATATACAGCTTGCTAGGAAGCTAAGAAGGTAGGGTTACAAATATACAGCTTGTTACTCAGTATTCAACAAGGTGGTATATAATCTAAGCGAAGAAGGTAGGGTTACAAATATACAGCTTTCTACGAAGCCAAGAAGGTAGGGTTACAAATATACAGCTTGTTATGAAGCCAAGAAGGTAGGGTTACAAATATACAGCTTGTTACGAAGCTAAGAAGGTAGGGTTACAAATATATAGCTTACTACTCAGTATTCAATGCTGCTGTAGGTGGTATATATATGATTGAACATACTATATATTAAGATGATGGGAAGTGTATATACTATATGTGGCAGTATTGAATACTGCTTAGCATGCTGCTTATTGCTGACCTGGTATTGAATACTGCTTAGCAGCTTGCTTATTGCTGACCAGAAGGTAGAATAAGCACCATGCAATAGTGACTTAATCATTAGCTCACTGTTTGGTGTATTCTGTTTGTTTGATACATTTTATTAGTTATCAAATAAACACTATGTTAGTTTAATACATATTATTTACTAAATATATATAGGATGAAGAAACAGTGAGTTAATAATTGACTTGCATGGTACTCAATTAACTGCATAGTGCTTAATATCAATTGAGAAAGTATCACATATGATTTTAAACATTGCATTGTCTTCATTTTCAATCCATTTTCAGACAGTACATTTTTGTTTGTCATTTTAAAATGTAGATTTAAGGTTGTTAATATTCAATTTGCTAAACAGTATTGAATATTGTGGCAGGTAGTTGGATTTGAAAAGTAAATTATAAACAATCGAATCTAAAAGCAATTCAGATCGAATGATTGAGTATTGTTTGTCATAAATCTACATCTAACAATAAGTATTCAATTACAAAGCACAGATCTCATGTTTCAGGTGTGCATCACTAAAATGTAAAATGTAGATCTACCTCTTTACTTAAAAAATGTAAAATGTAGATCTACATCTTCACTTAGAAAACAATAAGCCTTCAATTACAGAGTACATCGTCAAATCTAAAGTTATTTAGATATGAATTCTGGTAACTACAAAGTACTGGTGCGCCCTACAAAACCGCTGAAACCCGGCACCGTACCCGAACTGCAACCCAGCTTCATGGTGATGAGCGTACCCTCTTCCCACTATCACCCCTCATAATGGGTGATTATGTCAGTTTTAAAATAGGGGTGGATGCCAAAATTTTGGCCCTACTTGAGGACAAGAAGTTCCAGAAAGTTGAAGATACAACGATTCATCATTCAGCTTGTGGAAATATATGAAATGTGTTTCTTGAGTTTCACAAAAAAGTGAGTAATATGTTATGATGAATATTTAAAAGTTTGAAAATTTATACATCAACCTGTCAAAATATGTAAAGTGGTGTCTTTTAACATTTAAGTTTGACAGCCTGTCAAAATATGTAAAGTGGTGTATTACGTTATGATGAATATCAAAACGTTTGAAAATCTATAGGACTTATGTGTTTCTTCATAGTGAAAGAATGATGAATGCAGGATACTTCTAGACAGTAGGAGAATAATGAGTGTATGCTTCTAGAAAATCAGAGAATAATATGTAGGCAATAGGTAATCTTGATGATAACGATCATGCAATTATTGAGATTAAATATTCTGCTTTGAAAATGGAATGAATAGTCTTAAAACTGGAAGAAAAGTACAATGATAAGACAATACTATCATAGGCTATGCCTTCTTCTTCTTTTTCTAATGTGAATTATATTTCTTAAATGTATATTTTACTTATAAATATAGTGTTACATAATGCAATTTTTTTTTTTTTTTTTTGTTCTTTTTATCCTTGTAATATTTTTTTAAGATAAGGTTTCACAATTATCAATTTTAATTTAGAATTTAGATGGTTAGAATTCATATTTAGTGAACCAATTCATTATCAAAATTTGAGGTGTTATTAACATGGAGAAATGCCATATTCAATAACAACAGGTATTTATTAGGGTACTACATTGTTTGGAATAGGGAACTCATCTAGATTTTGGCTCATCAACAATTATTAAGATTTAAATGTTATATTAAATCCTACAATGCTAAATGCATATGTAAATGAGATTATATTTTTTATGCAAAGTGCAAATCTATTCTAAGGTTTCATAGCTAGGAGAGAGTAGCTAAAAGAAATGAACACAATACCAAATATACTTCTACTATTGTCTTCCACAATATTTTATCAAACAAAATACAAGTAACCAAATATAAAATCAAGAAAATTCGGAGTTTAAATAACTAATTATAGCTCCATGCTCATAGTTTTAGACAAACATTTAAGAGAGAAACAAAGATCATAATGCATTCAGTACACATAAAAATAATTTGCATTGTAAAGAAACATTCTTACTACAACTTCAAGGCTCAATAAAGCAATGAAAGAAATCCCACACATTTCGACAAGATTCAATTACAAATGTTGAAATATTTCTTGAACTACTAGGAGCATTGAGATCATGTATAGCTACTTCTTTTTCTTTTTCATGACTATTGATGTAATGTTACCTTATTTTGTACTTTGGTAAGCTATATTTTCCCATGGGTTCAAATTGTGGTTCTGAATTTCAATGGGCATCATGATTCAAATTATTTTAACGGAATTTTATAATTCATAGCTCACAGATCCTATTATACTAAGAATAACTACCTTCACTTATTAATGCTCTATAATCTTTCTAGGTGTCCTTATATAATTTGTTCTTGATTACAATGGATATGACCTTAGGCTTCGTCAAAGTCAATATTATTAAATTATGTGAAAACCACATTAGGAATGAAAAGTGATTTGTAGAGACAAGAGTTAGCATTTCAAAAACTACTTGTCATCCTCTACAATTCATATATTTGAGCCACATGTTATGGTGGTTTTAAATTGTACAGGCCCACCTCTCTGTGAGAACCTACACACTCATCTTCTTCAATCAACAAGGACTATTGATCATCGATTTGTTGCCACTATCAGATCCATCTTTAATACTAAGAAACAAGTACCTTGCGATGAAATCTGAGTTGTAGATTTGTGTCACTGAGACTCGGATTTGTTGTTCATGATACTCTACACCTTTTTATGCCCGTATTGCTTTGAAATCCCATGATGAGATGTGGGCCCTTGATTTTATTTAACATAGTGAATTCTCACTATTTGTGGTGGTTTACATTCTTTTAGTTCCCGAAGAGGCTCTCTATCACGATGGAATGAGGGCCCTTGATCTGATTTAGCAAATCTAGTTTGGGTCATTCATAGTGATTGAAATTTCTACACTCCTTGATGAGCTTTATCCCCATAATGGAATATGGACCGTCAATCACATATGGTGACATGGATTGGGTCATTCAAGGCACTCTAATTCTTTATGTTCCCCAAAGGACTCATCTTGCATGATATAATGTGTACAATTGATCTAATATGTTAGAGACAAGATCAATTGTTCATGGTCATTCGAGTTTTCTCCATTTTTAGATGGCCATTCTTCCTCGTAATATAATGCAGAATCTTGACCTGGTTTGGGTGGAATGGATCTTGGTTATTTGCAATGGTATGAATCCCTTTATTTCTAAATGTACCTCTCCCTAACGGATACAACACCATTCATTGATATAGCCTTGGTGAGATGGATCATGACTATTGTAAGAGAGAATATCATTAATAGTCATGGAACCCACCTTATGGTTGAAGGTGGTTTGTGGAGGCGAGAGTTGTGGTTTTAGAAACTATCTTTTAACCTCTGCAATTCATGTGTTCGGGACATGAATAATGGTGGTTTTAAATTGAAAAGGTCTACCTTCTTGTTAAAGAAATCATGTTCATCCTCCACAATCAACAAGGACCATTGGTCATCAATCTATTGCCACCATAGGATATGTTTAGGTATTAACCTAATGTTTGACTTCATACTGACATTTGATTTGACCCTTCACCGACATAGTTCATTCATTGAGACTAAAAAAGCCTTCAATTTAATTGCAAGGATGTAGGGAATGAGATCCAAAATTCATACTCTAATCATTTGTCATTAGTTTTCTTTAGGGGTCATTTGACTTCCAACCTACAAATTTTGAAAGGTTTCTAGAGACCATTATTCTTGGGTTGCATCCTAGAATCCATGATCTAACGACCCTACAATTTACTCATAGCAACAACATAAAACATAATCATTGTTAGCAAATGAAAACACGACTTTCCCAGTATTGTTCTATTCAAATGTGATTGATGTTTGCAACTAGGGAAATTTCCCAGTTGTGAGGATGTGGTTATGTAGGAAGAGAACAAAAATACCCTAAGCATTTCACATTCCACATGCAAAATGAAAAAAATGTGGGAAAAGCTCAAAAGCTAGACTCTTCACTCAGCGTCAGATGTGAAATGCAAGAATGCATTTAAAATGACAATCTAAAATTTTGGAAAGGAAATATAAGGATTGAATTTAAATACTCTTTGCTATGAAAACTAGAAGTAGATAATTGGTGACACACTAAGAAAACCCATGAATCTCCGCAAGTTGGTTAACAAAATGATAGGAACTTGGGAGAAGTAATGGCCCTTTTTCTTCAAAGGCAACTCTATCTTGAAAGTGGGTCTTGATAATAAATCAATTTGGATATCAACTCCATAACCACCAATCCCCAACCTAAATAACTCAGTAGTTGAAACCAAAGGGCCAAGCTTATGGGATAATTCCTTAAAACCTCACTCAAAACCCTAAGTGACATCCATAATCATAGAGTTGTTATAGATCTTGGATTCAAAGATTTCTCTAGGTCATCTTGTCATGTCTCCATGGTGTTGCTCTGATACTCATGAGAATCTGTAACCTCAACAAAGTGACCCCGACATCACATGCCTTTCTCCCCTTCTAGTGAGCATCTATAGTTGTGGTGGAGATACCTACATTTCCTATTATATTCTAAATTTTCTTTCCCATTCGTTTACCTTTTGATTTTTCTTTTAGCAATCAACATATGAGAAAAAACATGAGGGATGAGGCATGTTCTTGATGGCTAGTCAGACATGCCTCAGTGATAAAGATATCCCTGTAAGTTTTAAACCTGTGAAGTAAATCAATGCATATAGAATCTTAAGCAAAACAAGATTTAATCAATGGCTCATTCACATAGTACACAGAGATTTATACCGGAAACCCTCAACCGAGAAAACCTTTCTTATATTCCTTATCTCGAATTTCACCATTCACCATACAATATATACAATGTTTTTAGGTATTCTGTAGATACCAAAACCCTAATCCCTTAATCCGGGATTAATTTACAAAACCGCTAAAAATAGCAAAAACCGCCAAAGAAATAAATCGAGGCGTTTCCCCGAATGTTGTGTGTAACCAGGGGGGGCATACCTGCCCCCCTTGGTTCCCCCTAGGAAAGCGCCCGACGCACACGGCACAAACAAAGCACTAGTACGAGGGATCGTCAGACGCAGTTGTCATATCTGACGCGCCCACACACACACATGCAAAGAATATAACACATACCCAACAATCCCTTTGTATTTGAATTTGGATGTGTTAATCAATAGAATTTAATTTTTTTATGTGAGTGGATGAAAACACTTCAAACATATAGCTAGTAATTTAACACTTCAGTTCTTGAGTCACTTAGGAGATAGTCGCTTAACAGATTCTATGCTCCACCACTAAACTTGAATAATTTAAATGCCCTCACAAGAAATTCAAATTGTCGTCCCCTTTTGGAATAAAGAGCAACCTACTAATATTTCTTTATGATTCCAAACAACTACATCTGAGATCTCCAACTTTGAGAATCATGAAATCATCAAATACAAACTTCAGTAATTAAAAGGGATTCAGTCAAATCTACAAGATCTTCTAGTAAACTGGAATAAAAACTAAAACAAGAGAAAAGAGAACTAGAATCCAAAGCATTGTAATCAAAATTCCATAGTAGATTATTGAAAAAAAATCTAAGCAAAAAATTGAAGTAAAACTAATGAAGGAAAAATCTATTATGTAAAAGTCGACTGCTTTTTAGGGAAACTAATTGAAGTAGCATTTTAGAATTTGGTCTTTGATAGGAAGGATGTATACTTCCCCCTCCAGGTTTTATATTTTGTACATGACAAGACAAATCTTTTCAACCACTTGAAATGAACCAAGTCAAAACTGCTAAAATTCCATATGTTTCACTTTAGGCTCATTCAATTTATTCCATTTTAGAACATAGTCTCCCACCTAAAAGTCTGTGTTTCTTATAGAGTGTTTATCAAACCACTTTTTGACTATCTATTGATGAACAACAAACTTTGTATTGACTTTCTCCCTCTCTTCTTACAACTTTAGCAAGGTATTAATTCAACAGTAGATGGATAGGTAGTTTTGGCATCGATGTTATAACATATTTTTCCACATCATATGCATAGATGCACTTGTTTCCCATAATCCCAAATCCATCTTTAATTGCAAACCAAAATTCCTTCTCAAGCTCTTTAAAAAACACTCTTTGGCTAGTCATACACTACTCTTGATATGACATAGAGTGTATGCAACTTTATATATGCATGTTTCCCTTGAGCAACTCGCATATGCACTCAATTTGCACCAAAAAAATAAAATATCTGCATAATGCACCTTTTTTGGCGGAGTTCATGGGTTCCTCGGGTTAATTACCTTCTATTTCCCATACCTAACTAGTCCAACCAACTTTTTATGGTATAAATAAATCCATTGGGTGGAGGAGAAGGGGAAGCACCCTTCTGCTAGCCAAATTCTGCAAGCCATTTGTCCTGGGATTTTAATATCATCCCCCCATTCTTGGAAACCCTTGTTTCCATCACCTTGCCCAGTTTATTTCATTGAGAGGAGGAGACGCATTCTCTTTCTGTCACCTGTATGGAGCAAAAAGTTAGGAGTTGAAGCTATCTTTAGTGGCTCGGGTGAAGGAATCCAGACAAAAGTTTCTAGTTAGTGTCGTAGCTTGGATCAGGTAACATCATTCCATGTTATTTGTTGTTGAAATTAATGAGAACTCTCTTCTTTCTTGTCTGAATTTTGTGTTGTTTATCTGTTTTTGTTATAAATGAATGCATATGATTAGTGAATGGTTAATCAATTGATCCTAGATTATTGTAGGTAGTTAAAAGTTAGTTACTATAACAACTTTGATTGTAGTGTTGCCTCTCTTTGTGTGCAAGAAAGAAAGAAGAATACTAGAGTGAGAGACTAGAGCAAGAACATACGAGAAGAGTCTACTCCAAAGTTCAGTGCCCATGTGAGTGGTCCTTAATCACCAGTAGTTAGTTAGTTACATATTTTAACTACTTTCTAATTTTGATTCATTTCTTTAGGTTCCTGCTCTGTGTGACCTTTAACCTAGGTCATAGGGGAGTAATCTTCATCAACGGAATTGGAAACTCCATTGGGGAGTTCTCCTTTGGGTTGGTTAGTTTCTTTCTTTTGTTTTTCTTTTGGTCTCTTCTTTATTTCTATTTCTACCCTTGCATTTGCTTTCAGACCTACAACATTCATTTTTAGGCCTTAATTCATATTTCTTCGAAGTATTTTTTGGTGATTTGAGTTGCATATTCATATTACCCCAAGTATACTAGTGTATATACATGTGTTTTTGAAGGGTTAGATGCGTACATACACTGTGTTGTTCCTCGGGTTGTTTCTAGCAAGGGAACAATGCCAAGACACCATATGGAGGCTTGGATAAATCGTCCTCGCTTTAGGCCTCAAGATGGATCCTGAACGAAAGGGGGTAACTCTCAATTTTCCACAAAGACTTGTTGTTCAGAGTTCCCTCAGAACAACAATTTAATTCAAACACTAATTCCATATTTAAATGATTAATAAATTAATAAAATTTGGAGAATAAATAAAATATAGAGAAAACAATTAACACCAAATAAACTATCATATCATGGCCTTTCCATTGGTCACCTTTACCCAACATCATACATAAAAGATTTGATGAAAAATACAAAAAAAAAAAGCCTAAAAATAAACGAGAATGACATGGTATTCCTCAACACTTAGAAATAACATAATATCATAAATAATAAAGAGGAAAACAATATTTAATATTTAAAATAAGGAAAAAAAAATACATAGTATTTAGATGATGTAAATAACATACATGAAAACATGTTGACATATTCACCTAAAACCAAAAGTTCAGCAGTAAAATAAATCCTTGCACAATCTTGATTTGTGATGGAGAGGTTCTTTATTGCAAATAAGAAGTAATAAATATTGTACCTGTTTTAAATATTTTAAAGAAAACATTCCCACTCGTAACCCTTGTACCTATTTTAAAGAAAACATTCCCACTCGTAACCCTTGTACCTATTTTAAAGAAAGCATTCCCACTCGTAACCCTAAATATTAGTTAAACTAATACACATGAAATATTATGTAATTCATGAAATATTATGTAATTCATTGATGAATTTTGACATAATGCTCCGAGAAAGTTATAAGGAAAATATTGAAAGCAAGTCTACAATATATTCTTTATTACTTAAAAAAATGTGGCCCTATGGGTTCTTATCACCCCTCTCTCTGCTGCAAAAATCTCCAACCCCTTCAAAGCGCCCAATGCTACCTTTTTATATTTCTTTCATATTGAGTTTTGGTTCTTTTTGTAACCGTATTCTTAAATAAAACTATTATATTATTTAAAGAAATCTTCTAATTTATCTTTCTTTGGAGTTCGCTTTACCAGTTGTCACATATGATTTTGGATATACCTTTTATTTATTAATTATAACATATTTATAATATATACTTTTGATGTGATATGCATCAAATTTGACAATACATATACACTCAATGAAATAGTTAAACATTGTTATCTTCAATTTATCCATAGAACACACATGAGATTGACCAGAAAACTGATGGGTTGCTCAGTCGTTTTACTTATATGAAGCAAACCAAATCTCTTATCTCTACACCTTTCCCATTTGCAAAATAATATATCCCTTTCCACTTTTCGTCTTAAAACTTTTATGAGATATGAAGCTTTTCTTGTAGTAATAGTTAACTAGCACAGCACCTAAATCGATGTTGGTGAAAGTCGAAAGGTTGATAAGATGAAACAAATCCTTAAAAGAATATATTAAATTTTATTATTGATTAACAAATAAATGGTTGGGTTTCATTTAATATTTTAATTTCTAATCAAAATAATTTTTAAATATGATTAGGTAAATGTAAAAAAGTAAACACATAAACGGATGTCTTTATAATAGCTAGGAAGTTAATGATTGAAATCACAGCCATTTATTTTGTGTGACTAGTAAGAATATTCCAACCATATTTAATACCCCTATTAAATCTGCCCATTATCAATATTATATCAAGAAAAATCATAACGAACATTTAAAAGAATATCAAGCAAATATGTATGAATCTTTCCCACTATAATTGAGTGAGAATATGCAATCACCATCATGTCATTGTGTAACATTGTTCCATATTCCTTAACCATAGTAAGCTCTCATTCATGAATGTCCCAATGAGAGTGTCGATCCATCACTTCTTTGTATTGACTAAATGTAAACCAGTTGTTATACTACTCTATATAAACTAGCGGAGTGAAGTGGATGGACGTCAATACCACCAGAGTAGTGAAATAGAACAGCGGAAAAAAGAATGGACGCCAATACCACCAGAGGAGTGAAGTAGAATAGCGGAGTCAAGAAAAGAAGAGTTATCATCAGTGAAGTAGCCATCACTAAATTCGACATGGTTGTCTTGCACCCGACGTTGAAGTTATTTTGCAAAATGATAAGTCATTTATATTTTAGTAACATGGTTTAATATCACGACATCACCTATCAATACTATATTCGCATATTAATATTAACATATCAATACTATATACATTCAAAACTATATATATATATATATATATATAAATAAATAAATGTATTATATTATATAAATAAATGTATTATATTATTATTAATATAAACTACTATAAAAATATAAGTGTATAATACATACATGTTTACTATATATATATATATAAATAAATAAATGTATTATATTATTATTAATATAAACTACTATAAAAATATAAGTTATAAGTGTATAATACGTACATGTTTATAATATAATATATATATTAATATTTATATCTATGTAATGAATAGATAATGTACAATTATGTGTGTAATATATAGTAATAAAATATATGTATTGATGAAAAGTGATAATTTCACTTATGCTCATCCATGTCACTAACATATGTTAAAATGAATAAAATTGGAGAATAGAAAATTATTTAAAATATCTCAATTTGACTTGGTGTTAGGTTAGGTTTCGCTTAGTACGGCTTGGTAGGTGTTAACAATAGGTTTTAGTTTGATGATCAAAACACAATATACTTTGTGGCATATGGTTTATGATGACCACAAATAAATAATAATTGGAACTTGGATAAAATGGGGTCAACTTTGGTGTAATTATTATAAACAAAGGTAAATTGAGTTGGTGGATTGATGAGGTTGACGATAATAGAAAATATTGACTTGAAATGAAGATTGCTTTGAGGTAGGCAACTAAAGAAAAACTTGGGAAGAATTTGGAAATTTTTTGAGAGGGACATTTTGGGTTACAACATTTGGCTCCAAGTGGGGGATGGTGTCTCCATGTGAGGTAGCAAGAACCGTAGACCTGTGCCTTATGTGATTGGGCATGGAGTTGCTCTTCTTTCAGAAACCAATTTTTCTTTGTTATCACATTCTTTAATAAAGGATCCATTTTCCCATTCAATTAGCTTGTACCTATAAAAGCTTCAAATTTGCTAGAAAATATTTCCACATATAACACAATGATTAGTCATAAACATATTATTTATTGAGAGCAATGATCCTTCACGTCTATAGATTTATTAGAACAACAAGCATTCCTATCAAACTGTAAATCAAATCTCTTTTGCAAACCCTCAATGAAAGATCTCTTCTTTTATTTATAAACGATAAAAGTCCTAAATTGTTTACAATGAAAAGAAACAAAAACTTCATGCATAGATAAAACCCTTTCTCTCTGAATTTTAATGAATCTATAATAAGAATGATAAATATGATGATAACTGTAGATTTCAGCATGTTGTGAATAATGAGTATGGTTAAGGTAAGATAAAGATTCCCCTTTTCTTCACTTTCATTCTACTTAGGTGTTGCTTAGGTAATCAGTTCCAATAGGTTAGGCTTGAATGTCAAATCCATAATTGTTCTTTGTCTTACTCAAACCAATAATTGATGAGCATTTATTTACCAATAACATAGTATGAATGTATCAAGACAAGTTTAAATCTGAGGGGACTTCTGAGGGGACTTCTAATGATGGAGTAATAAAATAAAGATTCATATGATCATTCCTCTATTTTCTTCTAATGTTTCTACACTGCCAAAAAGAATCCATAGCCTATGGTGTAGTCACCACGACATCACAAGTCTTTCTCCGCTTCTAGTGGGCGTCCATAGCCTTGGTGGAGATACCTTCATTTCCCAATCGAATTTCCTTTCACCATCTCGATTTTATTATAAGCTTTAAGCATCATGAGATGGAGGAAACAATATGTTTTAAACATAGAGGGATGATGCATGTTTTTGAAGATGAGTTGGATATGCCCACGTAATAATGTATACCCATTTAAATATGTCCATCCCCACAGCCTTAACATTATCTCTCCACATGTACCAATTATTATTTAATGTTATGTATGAATATGGAACCTTGAGTAAGTTAAGATAATTAGTTTGAAATTTGACATCCCAACTAGTTTCTAGGGCATAATTACCAGAAGAACAAGCCTTTCAACCTAATCACAAGAAAATCAATCTTTTAAAATATTTTCACCAATTTCATCATGACAACATACTAGGGACATAGTCACCAAATCAGGAATATCATTTCCACTAAGACCCTTTAAGATGATTGAGACAAAAACAATTTATTATTCCCATCTATCCTTTATTATATTTTGTTTTCAAAAATTATTAAAATAAGTACAATATTAAAAGACTATGTTATTGCTCAAAATAAATTTATTTATGTATAAATATCCCTAACCTAATTAGTAAAAATAACCAGGTTAGGTATAATCAACTTTCCAATGCCACCATGAAATCATTTTGTTTACAAAAATAAAACTATGAAGGCCTTGAGTCAAAGATAATAAAAAAAAAATCATCTTAAGTAGTTGTAACCCAACCTAAACACAAAATTTATACTTACAGCCTGCAAGCAGTGCATTTAAAATTTTGTAAGTAGTTGATGTTTTTAATGGGATAGAGTCCAACCAAGCTTCAATTGGATATTCAAATTTGTTGATGTAAAGCTTTTGGTCCACTAGGGTAGGTATAGACATATTCTCTTTCTACACATAAAGTGGAAAACTAGTCACAACTATGCATCTCCCTTCTTCATCAATGACTTTGTTGACCTCTTCCTCCCTTTCAAAACATTGTAGGATGTCTCCTTTACTTGCTATCCCTTCAAAAAATTCCAATGTTTTCCTCAGTTGTGTTCTATGTATGACCTTATCCAGTTGCGAGATTTGAAAAATGTTTTCAACATAATCCCCTATATAATCATCATCTTGTAAACACAAATGTACATTCTCCTTATCATATTGTATGCAAAAATGTTCTTTTGAGTTATAATAATGAGCAAGGATAGGTAGTAGACCAGATTTACTATACTTCTCATCAAATATCGAAGCATTTGAATCTTCATCAAGTTTTACTTCAATTTTATAATCATGAAGAAAATACAAGAGTAAATCAGCATTATAAAACATAGTATCAATTACCAAACCTTTTGTATCCTTGGTGGAAATTTCAAAAAATATGCATTCCTTTTCTTTTCTATCTTGAACATCCCAATTCTTGTTCTCATTAAGTTCTTTAATTTTATCATAAAAATATTGATTTTTGTCCTCATGAATAGAAAAGAGGACTTCATGTTCATGAGACTCTTCAGTAACCTTTTCAGAAATACTATCCTTGGAAATTTATTCATTACATTTAACAGCAAATGAAAAGTTTTCTCCATCCTCAAAGAACCTTTGATTCATATTTTCTGAAGCACTATATGGCTCTCCATCTCCTTGAAATGTTCCACACATGTAAAACTCCTTGTCGTTACAATCATGAGAGGAAGAGAAAAATGAACTAACATTATCAAACCCAATATTACATCCTAGACTTTTAAAATCCTCAAACAACAAATGTTTTTCTTGATTTGTTTCTTGTGTAGTGGTTTCTTTCTATTGTTCTGGGACAACAATTATAGATATTCTTTATGATTTTTTGGGACATTAGACTTTTCATATGACTGTCCTCTTTCTTCTTGTTGTTCATTCATTATCAAATACTCATTAACATAATGATCATTCAATTTCCCACAATCCCATATTTTTCCTTCTATTTCTAAAGCATCAATGAACATTTGTTCCAGTGTACAGGATTTGTTCCAATGTATTATGATGTGTTGATGCATAATACACCTTAGCAATAGCTTCAGAGGGATGAATTTAAGTCGGCATATTAAGGTAAAATTTATGAAATCTCTTGTTGAACTATGAAAGGATTCCATCACTTCTTCTTTTCATTGAATAGAATTCAGTGAGGTAATATTGATGGTTCTTCTTTTTTGCCCATTGGTCCAATAAAACATCATGAAAATCCATCCAATAGCTTATGGAACTGGAAAACAAGTTTTTCAACCACTCTCTGCAGTCACCTTCTAAAGAATGAAAAAACATCCTCATGAAGACATCATCATGTTCAATTTGTGGGTCATCATTATAATCTTGAAAAGCTTCTAAATGTTGTTTAAGGGAAATTTCATTATCTTGATTGAATCTAGGAAGACCCTTAAATCAATTTGCAAGCATATTATGAAGAATTGATGGTAGAATTAAATCTTTGTTTCTTTTCAAGGCCGAAGGATGTAAATTTACCAATTGTTCAGAAAGTTTGTTAATAACTGGAGGAATTGATACTTGGGCTTCTTGCTCAAATGTCTCACATAAGTGTTTTCTCATTGGAAGACTAAGAATTCGGGATTATTGTTCATGTGAATCTTGAAAAGAAAATGTAGTAAAGGGTTCAATATTGTTTTTAAGAGACAACAATGTAGAAGACTCATTCAACTGAGGAATATAAATATAATCCAAAACTTCATTTTCCAAGAAAGGAAATAAAAATTTGAACTTAAAATTTTCCAAATTAATAAAATAAATAAAATTAGTTTTCCAATACATAGGTAAGAGTAGTAAAGAGCTAAGAAACATAACCACAATTTATTGAAAGAAATATTTCATCATGAACCTAACCATTTTGAATATATTTTCATTTTCAATAGTGCTATCCTTCGAGTGAAGTATTTAATAGTTTAGAGTCACCAGGTGAAATTTTGAACTGAAAAGAAATAATTCTTGAAATAAACAAGTGGCCCATTGTTCTATTCATGTTCACCACCAAGACTCAAAATCTAAAATTTTATCATTTAATAAGGAAAGAAACTTTTTAACTTCGTCCCTGACAACAATGCCAAAACAGATGGTGTTCCTCGAGTTGTTCCTGGTGAGGGAACAATGTTAAGACACCCTATGGAGGCTTGGATAAATCCTCCCCGATTTAGGCCTCAATATGGATCTTTGACCAAAGGAGGTAACCCTCAATTTGTCACAAAGATTTGTTGTTCGAAGTTCCCTCAGAACAACCATTTAATTCAAACACTAATGTCAGATTTAAATGATTAATAAAATAATAAAAGATGGAGAATAAATAGAAGATAGAGAAAATAACTAACTCCTAATAAACTATCAGATCAAGGCCTTTCCATTGGGCACCTTTATCCAACATGTAGATACATAAAATATATAAAAGAAAGCCTCAAATGTCAACGGGATTAACATCTTGGTACTAAGGAATAACATAATATCATAAATAATAAAGAAGATGGAAGTCTTTAATATTTAAAATAAGGAATAAAACATACGAGGTATTTATATGAGGTCAATAGCATACATGAAATCATATTAACATATTCACCTAAAACCAAAAGTTCAACAGTAACATAAACCCTTGCACAATCTTGATTTTTGATGGAGAGGTTCTTTATTGTTAACATGAAGTAATTAATATTGTACCTATTGTAAAGCTTTTAAAGAAAACATTCTCACTCAGAACCCTAAAATTAGTCAATCTAATACACATGAAAGAACAAACAATTCACTAGTAAAGTTTGACATACTGCTCAGAGAAATTTATAAGGAAAATACTAAAATCAAGTCTACAATATATTCTTTATTACTGAAACAAAATGGTACAAACATTACAATCACTTAGAAGAAAAGAGTCTTTAATTAACTTGAAGAAAGAATACATAAACAAAGTGAGAAGTAGAGAATTTGCAATATCAGTGGTGAATCCTTTGATTGGTTTTCTGATCTACTGCAAAAAACATGTCTCTGTGGGCTCTGAGCACCTTCAACTCTCTATATTGCAAAAATCTCCAACCCCTTCAAAGTGCCCATTACTACCTTTTTATATTTCTCTAATGTTGAGTTTTGGTTCCTTTTTGTAATCAAATTTTTAAATAAAACTATTATATTATTTAAAGAAATCTTTTAATTTATCTCTATTTCTTTGAAGTTCACTTTACCATTGTTATACAACATTTTGTCACAACAAATGATACTACATATTCTCAGACATCTAAAGCAAAACTTTGGAAGAAAATTGAGAGAAAGTATTCTTGGGAAGTATCAACTCTAAAAAATCCCTAAATTACAAAGTTGTCGCTTGTTTCTTTCTAGAAAGGTGTGACTACTTCACTTGTCGCATGCTGCATCACTGTAAGGTGCGACGATGTCTCTTTTTGCTGAGGTTTAAGGGTGAGACAACCTTTGTATGTGGGAGAAAAGAATAAATTCTTGAAGCTTATAGAAGAGAAACTTTGATGATGAGTTGTTTGTCGATCGGTTTGGATCTCACCCACCTCTCTTGATTTAGTGAGATCCTAACCTCTCATCGTAACCTCCTCATGGATTCCTCTCAAATATATAAATGGAGGTGTCTTCTAAAGGGAAAGGCTAGAATATAGAATAAGTTATGTGTAATAAAATAATGGTGAATTGAGAATAGCTCCTGGTTTGTAATTGAGATTTTGTGAACTTCATTTTGGTCCTAAGAGATTTTGGGCTAAAGTGTTCAAGAGATGGTGATGGAATTAATGGAGGCCACTTGGGTGCTAGAAGATTGAACTGTTGGAAGGAGTTTTTCAACACCAAGGCTTGGTTGTAAATTGTTTCTTAATTTATCAAATACAGTTATACATTTTCCTTTCCTAATAAATAATCTCAATGGTTTTTATTTGTATTTCTCTTTGGATATTTGCAGAGATTCATTGAAATATGTGTATGCTTGTTACTTTCACCGATTCTATTTGATATTTTTTACAGGTCTCTATTTCTAGAAAGCATTGGATCAAGCTTATAGCTACAATCCATAAGGACAAACGTTAGTTAAAAGGTACGAGTTTTCTATCCTTTTTTCAAATTCATTTGAATCTAAGGAAAGGGGTGTATTATGTCTGATTTTGTTCTAGTTTCGGGTTCCTGAACTAGGGAGATTTGTTTATGTCCACATTTACGAATTTATCCATAAAAAAAATGGCGACCATACTAGGGAACGATCTTCTAGATGTGTTCTCGTAGTTTGCTTCATGTATCTTTCTTGAGTCTTTTTTGAGTCATCACCTGACCTTGTTTAATCAGTCAATCTAAAGTTCCACTAAAGGGTCTGAGAAATTTTTTATTTTTTCTGAGTTTTAATTGCTTGTCGCGTCCTAGTTTGAGGTACAGAACGACATTGTCACACTATGATATTCCTTCTACATGCGACAACTGGACTTGTCGCACTGTTTTTCAAAGCAACTCGCGACAACCTCTTAAAAAGAATTAAATTTTGATTGTTCTTTTTTTTCCAGATCTTAGATCTAATGATTGGAGTATTTTTTGACTGGTTGATTCATTGATTTACACTCTTCTTGATGATCTAGAGTTTTTTTTTCACCATTGAAAGTTTTTCTTATTCTTTCTTATTTATTTTGAAATGAAAAGGGTATAATCTCTCAGTTGTATCTTTGAGTGCTTTTCAATATAACATTTTATATTGTTTTTTTGAGGGCTTTTGATAGTAACAAAGTAATCTTTCTTCATTGAATGATTTGCTTTAAAGTTTTTGGGTGGTTTATTTCTAAGCTTGCATTTTAGAGTGAAATTGCATAGTTTTTGGCATTTTTGAGCTTTCATTCTTCAAAATCTTCCCCCTCATGGCAGGGGGGGGGCATGAATCGTGTATTCTACAATTTGTTTGACTCATATATTAAGCACATTTTGCATTCAAAGAGTAATTTTCATTTCTTTCTTTGACATTTGTAACTGTTTCTTTGCTTGAAAGTTATTGCTCCATTCTATAGATAATTTTCATCGAAAGAAAAGATTGCATTGCATTCATATTTTCTTTGAAGTCTTCTTGGATTCAAGTATCATACATAATCATTGAGTTGCATCCACGATCTATTTTAAGTGAACAACAACCTTAAAACGAAACTTAATTAAAAAATTTAGTAACAAAGTGTGGGTAGGTAGAGACGTGTTCTGACATCTTTAAATGTAGGATTTGTTGTTATTTGTCAGTGCTACAATTTGGGGACTGTGTGGTTCTCCCATGTACCTTGGAGTATATCGGGAGGCCCCTTTCAAACGGTTGCGCATTAGACAACACTACTACGGATTTGAGCTCCCATGTACCTTGATTATATCGGGAGACCCTTATAAGACCTGAAACCAAGCATCCTTTCGATCGTCTTGTTGTCACAATACACTGAGAACAACACTCGAGGAGATTGAAACCCAAGTGATTGTTTCATTCCCCCATTCAATCGATCCCAGTCCTCCTTCGAAGAGTGAAGATGTTGCTCAAGTATTTCTTGTTACTTCGGATTCCTCTAGATAAGGGGGCATTCCACCCATTCCAATGACACCCCCTCCGAGCAATGTGATTACCATTGATTGGAATTCTCTAACACAACCTCGTTTTCCTTCTTACATGCCTTTCCAAATCATTGTTCAGGTTTGTGGTAGGAATATTCCTAACACTATAATAGACGAAGGAGATTTTGTTAGCATCCTATCCTCGAATGTTTGGCAAGCTCTTGGTTCACCTCAGCTTGCACCAGTGACTTAGAATCTATTTTCTTTTAATAGAAGGGTTAGTCAACCTTTAGGGATCCTTCCTTTGTTTCCTGTTACTTTGGGGGCGAATGATCTACATTGATGTGATGGTAGTCCACAACCCCTTAGATTTTAATTTTCTCCTTGGGCGAGACTATGTTTATGCTATGAAGGCTCTTGTGTCCACAGTCTTTCGAGTGATGTGTTTCCAACATAATGGAAACATAGTGACCATAGACCAATTTTCATTCATTGGCCCTCATATTATGGACAACCATATGACTTCTCTGAATGGTCCTTACACGCCAGCGTCGTCCGCTCCACCGCAGGTCAATTATGTGGCGACATGTCCCATGCAATCAACTTCAAATGAGAAGAAATCTCTCTCTTCTCTTGATTTAGATCTAGTAGTTGACATGGTGATCTCTTTGATGGGGCTATTAGAGCCTAATCTCCCTACACCTATCATGGCACTCGACATCCATTCCTTCCAGATTGTTGTTCTTCCATCTAGCAAAGATCTCTTGGAATCCATGACCGAGGTTGGTCCCTTGACATGTATTCCTTCTAGATTTTTTTCCTCTTCGAAGCCATGATTAAGTAGAGGTCTAAGAGAATACTTTATTTTCTATTTCAAGCTCATTAAAAACTGAAACCAAACAATGAGCATAGTTATTTTCCTATGTCAAGCTTGTTAAAAAATGAAACAGTCACCTCTCTCGTTGAGTCGAGTCTTCTATTACGAATCGTAGTTGAACCTTCATTCCATCCACCTCGATCATTTGATCCTCTTTCTTCCTCCCTCTCTGGTGAACATTTTTCTATTAATAACTAGGCGTTTATTGGGTATAGAAATTGGTGATAGAAGAAAAGTCAGTGAATGAAACAAAGCTTTGGGGGGCATGTCTCGAGCCTCTAGACATCGTTGGATTTAAGCCACTAGATTCACATAGTTGGGGGAAAAGTACCAACTATCCATGGGTCTCGTTTGAAACCTTTAGACATTATGTTGGGAACTCTTTGGAGTCTCCTATAAGATCTTTTCATATTCCCTAACCATGAAAAGATTGTCGAGTGAACTTTCTTCCTTCACACTTGTAAAATGAATTGAAGTGACATGCTTGTTTTCGAAGGAGAGTCTATTTGGAGTAAGTTTACCCCTTTTCGGGTCGGGTATATTAATTACGGAAAGGGTATTCTCTAGGAATACGTCAGTATTTGCCAGAAGAGTCCTTGAATTGTTTATACTTTTTTCGGGCTTGGGAGATTAAATTTACAAAAAAGGACCTTTTGGAGTTTTCTTTAAGTGTTTTTCAAATCCTTTAAATATGATAAACCACTGAGTTTAATTCCTTTGGACTCATAAAAATCAAATTGGAAGACCCATATGGTACCGAACCACTCCTTCCTAGAGTTCATTAAAAATACTCTGAAGGATGAGCTTATACAATGAGCATTTGTTATCCTTCTCAAGCTCATTAAAAAATAAGGAGGTATTCGCCGAGAATGATGGGGGAAAATTGGGAAGGGAATCTATATTGAATATGTATTAATGGCAGCAGTTGCTCTCGAACATGACATATTATACATTTTGCGTCAAAGTTGGGAAAACCACTTTACTCTTGTTGATCATGCCCTTTTTTGCAAGCTTTTTCCCAATGATATTATATTATGAGTCAATTATGCCAAGACCTTTTTCATGTCAATGTTCAAGAGAAGTATGACCAAGTAGCTATTGTGTCAGCCAAACTTTGCAGTCTTTTAAACCTCAAATCCAGTTGGCCATCCCTAAGTCGGTCAGAAAATTACTATGTGCTTTACTATAAATCTTGTACTTATTTTGTGTCGTTGATGGGGGATACATCGAATCCCTCCTGCGACGAATCATTTCCTATCGACACCAAATCATTATCTAGGAAGATTATTTAGAAGCTATATAGTACCTTTGAACCTGCATGCCTGAATGGCAGGTCTCCTCGCTTTTGACAGGGAGTTTACATCATTGACCTCTAATCAAAATATTATGTCGGATTTTCGAATTCAACTCATTAATTCACATTCGAAGGGATGTACTAGAGTACCTTAGCGGTCATTGACATTAATGGTAATTTCCCTCGCACTTGTTAACAGTATACATCAATGACCCGTAATCAAGTGGTGTCTACCATGTTTGATGTCAAGACATTTATTCACATGGTTAGAATCGTACTTCGGAATCGAAGACGAGATGAATACCCTAGGGAACTTCCTTTGAATATTCATTTCCCCAGCCTGCAATGGAAAGTACTAGAGTAATGATTTCACATAGATCCATAGTGTATATTCTTGTCACTATGAATCCATTAAAATCATGGCGATATGGATCCAGACTGTATTTTTGGTGTCCATATCATTGGTAAAAGAAATCATGGATATGTAATGTATTTGTCAGAAACCATGCTTAGAGTCATTTGTATTCTGAGTATGGGAATGCATATCTCAGTGATGATATAATATTGTACTGCAAATTCCTTGTGTTGTTGGAAGGTCTCCAACCGGTGTGTTATGTGTTTCAAATACCCATCTGGCAAAGTATTTCAGCTATCATTTCTTCTAACTTCATACTTTGGGGGGCATTCTGTTATACAACATTTTGCCGTAGCAAGTGATACTACCTATTCTCTAACATCTAAAGCATAGAAATTTGGAAGAAAAATGAGAGAAAGTCTTTTTGGGAAGGATCAACTCTAAAAAATCCCTAAATTACAAAGTTGTCGCTTGTTTCTTTCTAGCAAGGTGTGACAACTTCACTTGTCGCATGTTGCATCATTGTAAGGTGTGACAATTTCACCTTTTGTCGAGGTTTAAGGGTGTGACAACCTTTGTACGTGGGAGAAAATAATAAATTCTTGAAGCTTCTAGAAGAGAAAATTCAATGATGAGTTGTTTGTCAATCGGTTTGGATCTCATCCGCCTCTCTTGATTTAGTGAGATCCTAACCTCCTCATGGATTCCTCTTCAATCTATAAATGGAGGCATATTCTAAAGGGAAAGGCTAGAATATAGAATAAGTGATAAGTAATCAAATAATGGTGAATTGAGAATAGACCCTGGTTTGTAATTGAGAGTTTGTGAACTTCATTTTGGTCCTAATAGATTTTTGGCTAAATTGTTCAAGAGATTGTGATGGCATTAATGGAGGCCACTTGGGTGTTGGAACATTGAACTGTTGGAAGGAGTTTGTCAACACCAAGGCTTGTTTGTAAACTATTTCTTGATTTATTAAATACAATTATACATGTTCCTTTCCTAATAAATATTGTTAATGGTTTTTATTTGTATTTCTCTTTGACTATTTACATAGATTCATTGAAATATATGTATGCTTGTTACTTTCACTGGTTCTATTTGATCCTTTTTACAGGTCTTCGTTTCAAGAAAGCATTGGATCAAGCTTAGAGCTACAATCCATAAGGAAAAACGTCAGTTATAAGGTATGAGTTTTTTATCCTTTTTGAAAATTCATTTGAATCTAGGGAGAGGGGTGTATTATGTCTAGTTTTGTTCTAGTTTCGGGTTCCTAAACTAGGGAGATTTGTTTATTTCTGCATTTACGAATTTATCCATAACAACCACCTATCGCATATGGTTTTGGATATACCTTATATTTATTAATTATAACATATTTATAATGTATACCCTTGATTTGAGATGCATCAAATATGATAGTACATATACACTCCATAAAATAGTTAAACATTTTTCTCTTCAATTTGTCCATAGAACACACCTGAGGTTGACCAAAAGACTGATGAGTTTCTCAACCAAGAGGACTAGTTTTACTTATATCAAGTGAACCAAATCTCTTATCTATACACCATTTCCATTTGAAAAATAATATATCCCTTTCCACTTTTCCTCTGAAAACCTTTAATGAGATATGAGGCTTTGCCTATAGAAATAGTTAATAATTGCTTCCACTTCATCAATAATGTATCAAGGGAAATCATAACGAACATCTAGAGGAGTATCAGGAAAATATTTATGAAGATTTCCCATTGTAGTTGGGTGAGAATATGCAGTTTCCATCATGTCATTGTGTAACAATGTTCAATATGCCTTAACCATAGTGAACATTGCTTTCTATCAATAAAGGTATAATTTTTGGTGTTGTGGTTCTCTACATTTTTTTATTCCCCTGGTATTTGCTACAATATTTCTATTTTCTACTTATTATAATACTTTTAGTACCTAATAAGTGGTATCAGAGAACTTTCCTCTGTGGAAACTCTGGGAATTGTTTTTCAAGGTAGAGACGTGTACTATCGGCATCTTTAAAGCACATATATATGTCGCTCAACAGGTAAAACGGCAGCTGGGATGGACTACACATAGGAAATACAGACGTTTTCATGGGGTTACTCAAAACAAATGTTTGACCTTATTGGAAACCTTTGTAACCCATGTTACTACCCCTTCAAGTAGTATCGCATTAGACAGAATTTGTACACTGTCGTCACTCCCACATACCGCTAAGTATATCAAGAGTCTCCTAGGTCTCCTAAAACAAACTCTAGATCAATCGATCAACTATTTGACTACTATAGTAACATCAAGAATAACACTTGGGAAAATACTCTCTAGTACGTGGGTAATCGGGTAGTAATAGTGGTCCAGTTGGCACCCTTTTTCGACACTTATCCCATTGGATTCTTCTCTTCACCTTCGTTGTGGTACCTATCATTTTTAATCCTTTTTTCTGTGGACCTGACACCCTTATTTGGGACCTATCTCATCGAATTCCCCTCTTTTCCCTAATCATTGTGATACCTGTCACTTATCAACTTCTTCTTTTCTGTGGACCCACCCGCCCTTCCCTGCACCCTTATTTGACACCTATTCCATTGGCTTCCTCTCTTTTCACTAATAGTCATGGTACCCTTCAACAGTAATCCCTTTTCTGCGTGGACCCAACTGCCCCTTTCCCTCCCCAATGGTCCACACCTGCAAAAAAAGACTTGGATAACCTCATCACTTCCTTAGACAAATTCAATGAGAAAACCAAGAAATATATCTATAACCTTACTTCCAACATTGCTAACATAAATTCTTGACTCACCCCACTAGAAGCACTTCAAGCAAAAATGAACCACTTGACAACAATGTGTCAACAATGACAAGAAGCAGTGAACAACTTGACCGCACTGTTTAAGCAAGCCCAAGCTCATTTCTCTTCTACACCATATTATAACCCAGAAGGCATTGAATCCTCCATTCCACGTCCTTTCATTCCAACCACTTTCAGTGTGACCTATGTCTTCCTAGAGTGTAGGTGAACAAATTCGATGACTCAAATCCCACGGGTTGGGTCACTCGAATGGAACACTATTTCTCTTTGCACAACATTATTGATGATTTGGCCAAACTTTGTTATGGTGTTCTCTATCTAGACCCTAAATATTGGCAATGGAGAAAAAATGCACGCCAATGGTGTGTGGCTTGGACACAATTTGCTGCAGAGATTTATGAATTCTTAGACACTGACACCAACCATTTAGGTCGTTTGACCAAGTTGAAATAGTCTGGCATAGTGGAAGATTTTATAGCTGCCTTTGAGCACTTGGCTTTCTACATGGAGGGCATGTCATATGCCTTTTTTCAGGAATTATTTATTAGTGTCATAAAGGATTAAATATATGCCCACATCCTAATGGCTCACCCTAAGACTTGGGTGGAAGCTACTAAATGAGCTAAGGAATCACAACATGTTGTCTCCTACCAAACCATAAAACCCTCATTTATTCCTTGCCCTAAAACCTAAAATCCTTCCCCTCCTGCCACTCCACTCAAGATCCAGAAATTAACTCGGGCATAAATGGTTGAATTCCAACTCAAGGGCCTTTGCTATAATTGTGATGACAAATATTTTATGGGGCATAAGTATAAGGAATAAAATATTTTTATGGCCATATTTGAGGATGTTTCTGACAAAGAGGTAGATAGTTCCCATGTGGCAAAGCTACCTAATCCAGTTGATCTTACTCTCCCTATAACCCATCAGAAGTTGAACCAGTCATTCCACTTAATGCCCTCGCTGGTTTCACTATTGCCCAAACCCTCAAGTTAATTGGCTACATTAAGCATCGGAAGGTCATCATCCTAATTAATTATGGCAACACCCATAATTTAATTCATTGTCTCATTGCCCAAGAAACCAATTGTTATATCTGTACAATCAACAATTTTCAAATCATGATTACCAATGGCGATTCCATGAAATTTGGGGGGCATTGTGAAAATTTGTGCCTCCAAATTGGTCAGTACCACCTAAAATATCATATGTTTTCTATCAACATGGGCGATTGTGACATTGTGCTCGATGTGGAATGGTTGCGCACTCTAGACCCCATCCTCATGGATTTTAAGGTATTAACCATGCAATTCCAATAGGGTGGATAACAATATATGTTCCAAGTCATCACAACAGGGTCCCCTAAGATCATCACTTCCCATCGAATTGAAAAGCTCCTCAAAAAAGATCATTTGGGAATTATTTCCCAACTCCATTCCATTCAAGCAGTTGAGACATCCTCAGTGCATCCTGACCTCTAATATATCCTCTCCCAACACCAAGTTATTTTTACCACTCCCCATGTACTTCCACCTTTTCATGGTGTTCATGATCATTCCATTCCTCTAGTCCTTGACAATCTTCCTCTCAATGTTCTCCCTTATTGTTATCTCTTTTTCCTAGAAGAATGAAATTGAAAAAATTGTTCATGAATTGTTTGAAGTAGGTGTTATTTTTCCAAGTACCAACCCCTATTCTTCTCCTGTGTTCATGGTACTCAAGAAATAAGCCACTTGGAACATGTGTCCAGACTTTTGCGTCCTCAGCAAACTCACCATCAACAACAAATTGCCCATTTCTGTCATTGATGACATGTTGGATGAATTGAGCAGTGCTCAGTACTTTACTAAACTTGACCTACGTTCTGTCTACCACCAGATATGTATGAAAGAGGAAGACATTACCAATATTACATTTAGAAATCATGAGGGTCACTATGAGTTCTTGGTCATGCCCTTTGGCCTTTGTAATGCTCCCTCCACTTTCCAAAGTCTCATGAATCATGTCTTCCATCCTTTCCTCTATCATTTTGTCTTAGTTTTCTTTGATTATATTTTCATCTACAATAAAACTTGGAAATCCCATCTCGCCCATGTGGATCAAGTTCTCCATCTACTCTCTCAAAACAAACTTTTCCTCAAACAGTCTAAACGTACCTTCGAAGCCTCGAAAGTGGAGAACCTGGGTTATATTGTCAGCAAGGATGGCGTATGGGTGGATCCTAAAAAAATTGAAGCTATGAAGGATTGGCATCACCCTAAAACACTTAATATCTTTCATGGTTTTCTGGGTTTGACAGACTATTATCGCAAGTTTGTTTAGATTTATGGAAAAATTGTAGTGCCTCTCACTACTCTCCTTAAAAAGAATGCTTTCACTTGGACTCCAAAAGCTGATCAATCCTTCCATGCCTTGAAATAGGCTATGTGCATGACTCATGTCCTGGCACTTCCCAACTTCACCTTTGTCCTAGAATGTGATTCTTTAGGGAAAGGAATTGGTAGTCCTCATGCAAGATGGCAAGCCTTTTGCTTTCACTAGAAAACAACTTTTGGAGAGCCATTTGGGCCAATCAATCTATGGAAATTAAATGTTCTCTATTCTTCATGTCTTGGATCTCTAGTGTCCTTATCTATTGGGGCAATGCTTCCAAATTAAAATTAATCATCAAAGGCTTAAGTATTTTATAGAACAACGAATTTCATCCCCGGAGCAACAAAAATGGGTGACCAAGCTATTTGAATATGATTATGAGATAATTTACAAGAAGCGAAAATAAAATGTGGTTGTTGATACTCTTTCCAGAAAGTATGAAGAACAAGGGTCCCTCTTTTCCCTCTCCTTCATTGTACCAGATTGGCTCCAAGTTGTTCGCTAGGAATGGTTATAAGACCCCAAACTTTCTCGCTTGATCCAACGATTACAAGACTATTCTCAAGTTTCTCTAGGGTACTCTTGGAACAATGAAGAGATTCACTACAAAGGTCATTTTTATTTAAGCAAATATACACAACTTAAATCCATAGTGCTTTATGAGCTTCATGCTTCACCCACAACTGGGCATTCAGGGTTTACCAAAACCTATGAACGGGTCAAACATTATTTTTTCTAGGATGATATGAAATAGGACATCCACACCTTTGTGGTTGAATGTGATACCTGTCAAAAATAGAATAAATAATTTTTTGATATTAGATGTTTGGATTGTTGTTGAAAGCAAAGGAATATCATAGGTTGGGCTTCTTAAGTTACTCTAGAAAAAAATTGAAAAAAATAAATTAAAAAATTAGCACTTTGTTATCAACACATAATCTTTAAATCCTCCTTGTTTATTAATGTTATTATTCCAAATTATACACTATGAAATCTTGCATCTTTGATTGACCCTACCCTGGTTTTGCAACAAAATGCAACACAATGTTGTGTTTTATCGGCATTAAACATATAGAGAGTAATTGGGCCTAAACATGTTTAAATTGTGAAATGTGTAAAGTCATGGTAGACCAAACATGTAGAGGTTTAAGTGAATTTAAAACTTGTGAGTGTGATCTAAAATCATAATGGAATGGCTAAAATATGAAGTAAATTTATTCCAGTTAAGGAAATTCTTATATTAATTCATTATGTTGAGACTATAGAGAAAGAAAAAGAGCATCAAAAGTAAATTGTGAATGTGATTTTTTAGTATCTCTTAAAAAAAATAGGGCAGTGACAACATTGTGGATCCATTGTATGAAAGTTCATGAGTGAGATCATTTTATTTAATTATATTTTTCAATACCAATTTCTTTTATGAAACAGGTTGGCAATGTTTCAAAGTATTTTTCATATCTTTCACTAGATTTTGATACGATTTGTGTTCTTTTAAGTTTTCTTTATTTTGTATTTAAATAGTTGGGTAGGGACTATGATGCACCTAGCCCTTGTTATCTTTTTTTCATAATAATT
Organism: Picea engelmannii; assembly: GCA_009831015.1. Lineage (NCBI taxonomy): Eukaryota > Viridiplantae > Streptophyta > Pinopsida > Pinales > Pinaceae > Picea > Picea engelmannii. The sequence goes on along the minus strand of ML795607.1, from coordinate 171,398 downwards.
GACATATCTTGTATTGAAAAAGGTTGTGGCTAAGCCATATAATGATGTAATACAAAAACGATATATAAAAGTTGCAATAGATTGTAAAAAATATTGTTGTTTTTCATCCAAATTTTCTAGTATTGCTTACTTGAACCCAATAAGAGAATTCCTAGCAGATTTACTACCTTGCAATCTATAAAAGAAAGATTAATACATGAAAAAACATTACTACTAATCAGAGAAAAAAACTTAAAAGTTATGACCATTAAGGCCCACCTATAAATCCATGTTCAATTCCACAAGTTGTGCCTCAACATCAACTTTCTTCATGTGGATATTGGCTTTGTTTAAACCCTTCATTAGACTAGTAGAGTTCTCAACATGTGCTTCTTTAATTAAAACCCCAAGGTAGCCATTCGTCGAAGGGTCCCTTGTTGACATAGATGTCGTGGAGGAGTGAGAGTGGACCACCTCTTATGGAATTTCCAAATAGGGAACAATTATGCTAACTAGAGCAATAAATGCCCCCAAATTAGAGTCTAGTTCCAAATATTGTTGACATGAGATAACCATGAATTCATAGAATTCATTATTTATCTCCTACAGCTTGACTAACTATGTTGTCATTTCGATTGCACAATCATCTTGGATTTATATTATCTTTCATTTGTTTCCTATCACTTTCTTTTTTCTAGCATGTCCACCTCATATTGGAGTTCAACACGCTACAATGCACCTCACCCACCTCCTTCTCACACCTATGTAAACCATGATGGGCCTCCCAAAGGTCACATAGAACATGGCATTGATGCTTGCAATGTTAATCATGCCCCATATAAATCATGGAGTGGATAGACCAAGCTAGAGAAATTACAATGAAAATCCACCAAACACTATCCCAAACCACACATTCTAGGCGCCCTCCATTTTGTATCCCTTTTTCCAAAAGGAGGCTAGATTCAGGGCTCCAATTGAACTCCAAATAAACCCCACAAACCTTCGACATATTTAACCCACTAGATAGACTATCCATTATGTTGAATGCTTGTGAAGGAATAAGAGAGCGTGGTGCGAGATAAAGTCTTAATTCCCCATCGATTTCCAGAAATATGGTGTGGCATTTGTCTCTAATTTGTTATGTCCCCATAAATGCTAGCATTACAACAATACAAGGTTGTAACATTGTTGATTTTTGTCGCTATATCCCATTCTCCTCAATACCATTTTTTTTGTTAGGACGCATTAGGATTTGTTGATGTTAAATTGCAATGATTTTGCTTCATTCTCTCGACACACAAAACATGCAAAAATTTTGTTGTTTTCCTTTTATGTTGTGTTTGTGTCTGATTGCATCGATGTGGTGTCATTATTGTGTCATAGCTGCATCTTTATAATATGTAATGTGTCATGTGTCATGTGTCATGTGTGTCCTAGTTGCATTATTTACATCAAGTTAACATCTTATTAATATTAATTGTATAGTTTCGTGTTAGATTCAATTTAGTGTTGTGATATTGCATTTGATAATAAAAAAAATCAGATGTTATGAATTTTTTGTTAAATTTGCACAAAATTTTAATTTCGTCAAAGCATGTCACGCTCAACATACCAAGTGTATTACAGAGGAGGATAATACATGCATTTCTATGAAAATACCAGCTTAATCCAATTTTCAATCATTATCAAGTCTTAAAAAATCTATTTTTTTAAAGGAAGCTTTCTACACTCATTTTCAAGTAAGTGGTCATTTGAAATCAAAGTAACAAGTTCTCATAGCGGTGAGATTTGCATCAAATGCAACCAATTCATGTATTCTTTTTCTTTTTTTTAATTCCAAAGAAAAAGCACATTATTTGTTCCAATGAGAACAAAAAATACACTCTTCAACTGCTCCTAGGCACAATACATAAAAAGATACATGATCTTCACTAACCTTCATGGTCCCATTGTACAGTCCCTCATAGGCTAGGTGAAAATATTTGTATACAATCAATTCTTTGAGAATATCAAGAGATCATTAATACCCCTTCAAGTTCCAAAATGGCACAAAAAACAAAACTTTCCATAATTACAGTTCTATTGACTAACATATTACAAATTTGAAATCAAAATGAAATAGCCCAAACAAGACCAATTCTCTGCTAAAAACATAACATAGAAATTTATCTAGAATAAACTAAAGTTCCATCTTAAAACTCCTCAATTAGAATTTTATCCTCCAAAAGTTGAAGGCCATCCTTCGACAAAGAGTCTGCAGTCAAATTCTTCTCTCTATAAACATGCATAAACGTGATAACCTAAAATAGAGAAGTCACATCCTTCAACTGCTCATCTAAGGGGATAAGAGTAGTATCCTAAACCTACAATTGATTATTCCTCCATTTGATTATCATTAAAGAGTCTTCGAATACTTGGAGGTGGAGCTGACCCTGATATAATGCTAGTTTCTCGAGAAATTTGAGCACCATAAATTCACCAATAATGTTTGTACCCCCACCCAAATTTGCTTTTATATAGAAATATTGTAGATATAAAATAAATAGGATACCTTCCAAACTAAGATAGAGACTTTTGGTAGGGCCCATCAAAAAAAACCCAAGCATAGGTTTTATCCACCACCACTTCCACTTTAGGCCTAACCTTAATAGCTTTTGAAATGGATTTGAACATATGGGAAATAACACATATCTAGGTCAAGGTTTGAAATGATGGAATGGACTTATCTTCAAATATTGAGGCATTTATCATAAGCCAAGTGCCTCACATAACCAAAAAAGGAATTGACCTATACTTCTTCAATTACCCCATGAATAACAATTTTTTAGAAAGTCTTCATGAGTTGCTAAATTCCATCAATTATTTAACCATAGCCCTTGTTCTAATTCATTCCATACTTTTTGTGAGTAGGGATAGCCTAGGAAAATATTATGAGTTGTTTCCTCCCCATTTCAACAAAGCATACAAATGACAGGGCCTGCCTTATTTCTTTTATGCAGTAGATCCCATGTAAGAACTTTGTTATGCAATGTTAGCCACATCATCAACTTAGTATTAAGTGGACCTTTCTTCCATATATTCAACTATCGCCACTTACCATCCTAGATATCCATCCCTTGAATAGCATTGTATCCCAAATACAACGTTGACGGAGATGACGTTCATGTTTCATGATTAAAGAAGGTGATTGGAACTAAGTGCCAAACTCAAACCCATTTCCTTCAGTTGGATGGAACCTTCTTCATCCAACTCAAGGAAATGGGTTTGAGTTTGGCACTTAGTTCCAATCACCTTCTTTAATCATGAAACGTGAAAAACATGATGGAGCTTAGAATCATTAGGCATAGCTAACTAGTAGGCAATAGGCCCCACATGCTTGAGAATGGCATTAGGACCATAAAATTTGGGAGCAAGCTTCTGAAAATGTTCAGCTTTCATTCAATTTTTCTTATAAGGTTGCAGACGAAGAAACCCCTGGTCCCCTTCAACAAATTGACTTTCAGAATGACCTTGATCAGCATGCTGCTTCATGTAATTTTAAGCCATCACCAAATTGTCTTTGAGGTTACGGAGAATGGCCTCACGTACTGTTAGATTTTTTCAACCTCCTGAACCTTAGAGACACATGGAATGTATGAGATAATTGATCGTGGATTTTGTCCATATACTGCTTCAAAAGGAGTCATGCGAGTGGTTGTATGGTAAGATGTGTTGTACCACCATTCAGCTAGTGGTAACCACTGAGCCCACTGATGATTGTGGTCGTATGAAAAACACCTTAAATATGTTTCCAAACACTTGTTGACGATTTTAGTTTGGCCATCAGTCTGGGGATGATAGGTGGTGTTGAGATGTAATTGGGTTCCCTGTAGCTTGAACAATTCTTTCCAAAAAAAATTGGTGAACATGGGATCCCTTTCAAATACAATGAATGCAGCAAGCCATGACATGAAAACTTGGGCCACTGTGGATGCGATGAAGGGATGTTGCAGAGTACATAAATGAGCATATTTGGAAAGATGATCAACCACCACCATGATGACTGCCTTGTTTCCATATTTAGGGAGGCCGACAATGAAATCCATAGAAATATCCCACCAAATAGAAGGGGGAATTGGAAGGGGTTGGAGTGTGCCAGGGGCTTTGACTATATTTCTCCCTTGTTTCATTGATAGACATAACATTCAGTCACAAAGGTGCAGACATCTTGTTTCATACCATCCTAGAAAAAAGAATGTTTGACCCTTTCATAGGTTTTGGTAAACCCGAAATGCCCAGCAGTGGGTGAAGCATGAAGCTAAGAAAGCACCATAGATTTAAGTTGTGACCGTTTGCATAAATATAAACGACCTTTGTAGTGAAGCTCATTATTGTGCCAAGAGTACCCTAGAGAGGTTGGATAATTTGCTTGCAATTACTGGATCGGGTGAGATATTTTGGGATCTTGCAACCATTCCTACTGAGCACCTTGGAGCCAATTGGGTACAATGAAGGAGAGGGAAAAGAGAGACCCTTCTTCTTCATATTTTCAGGAAAGAGAATCAATAACCACATTTTATTTTCCCTTCTTGTAAATGATCTCATAATCATAGCCAAACATCTTGGTGACCCATTTTTGTTGCACAGGGGATGAAATTCTTTGTTCCGGAAAATACTTGAGGCTCTGGTGATCAGTTTTAATCTGGAAGCATTTCCCCAATAGAAGGATGCCAGAGAGACACGGCATGCATAATAGACAACATTTCCTTTTCATAGATAGATTGGCCCAAATTTTTGTCTGAAAGTTATTTGTCGTTGAAGGCCAAAGGTCGACCATCTTGCATGAGTACTGCCCCAATTCCTTTTCTGGAAGCATCACATTCCAAGACAAAATTCTTGGTGAAGGTGGGAAGGGATAGGACCATAGTCGTGCACATAACGTCTTTCAAGCCCTAGAAGGATTGGTCATCTACTAGAGTCCAAGTGAAGGAATTCTTTTTAAGGACAACAGTGAGAGGTCCTGCAATTTTTCCAGAATTCTTAACAAACTTGTGATAATAACCTGTTAAACCCATAAATCCATGCAATCTCTTAAGAGTTTTACGGTGAGGCCAATCCTTCATAGCTTCAATTTTCTTAGGATCCACACGTACACCGTCCTTTCCCACAATATGACTGAGGTAATCCACTTATGAGGCTCCAAAGGCACATTTAGATTGTTTGAGAAAACGTTGGTGCTAAGAGAGGAGATGGGGAACTTGATCCACATGGGCAAGATGGGATGTCTAAGTTTTACTATAGATGAGAATATCATCAAAGAAAACAAAGAAAAAATGATGGAGAAAAGGATGGAAGACATGATTCATGAGACTTTGGAAGGTGGAGGGGGCATTACACAGGCCAAAGGGCATGACCAAGAACTCATAGTGACCCTCATAAGTTCCAAAAGCAGTCTTGCAAATGTATACTTATTTCATATGTATCTAGCGGTAGCCAGAATGGAGATCAAGTTTTGTAAAGTACTGAGCACCACCCAATTCATCCAAGAGATCATCAATGACAGGAATGGGAAACCTGTCTTTGATGGTGAGTTTATTAAGGGCATGAAAGTTAGGACACATGCACCAAGTACCTTCTTTCTTGAGTACCATGACCACAGGAGAAGAATAGGGGTTGGTACTAGGGAGGATAACACCTGCTTGGAGAAACTCCTACACAATTTTATCAATTTCATTATTTTGGGCAAAGGGATGACAATAAGGGAGAACATTGGGATGAAGACTATTGGGAACAAGGGGAATGGAATGATCATGAACACCACAACAAGGGGGAATCCCCTGAGGAGTGGAAAAAATAGCTTGGTGTTTGGAGATGATATATTGGAGGTCAGGATGCATTGAGGGTGTCTCAACTACTTGAATGGAATGGAGTTCAGAAATAATACATGAATGACCTTTCTTAAGAAGATTTTCCATTCGATGGGAACTGATGATCTCAGGAGAACCTATTGTGAGTACTTAGAATTTATATTGTTGTCCCTCCTGGTGGAATTGCATGGTTAATTCCTTAAAATCCACGAGAATGGGGCCCAGAGTGCGTAACCATTCAGCACCTAGTATAATGTCGCAATTCCCCCATGTAGATGGAAAACATGTGAGATTTCAGGTCGTACTGTCCAATTTGAAGATGTATATTTTCACAACGCCCATCACATTTCCTGGACCCGCCATTGGCTATCATGATTTGAAAATTGTTGACTGTGTGAATATAGCAATTGGTTTCTTGAGCAATGCAATGGTGATTAAAATTATTGGTGCTTCCACTGTCAACAAGGATGATTACTTTCCTATGCTTAATATAGCCAATGAGCTTAGGGTTTGGGGAGAAGAGAAGCCAGTGAGGGCATTCAATAAAATCGGGGGGTCAAATTTGGGTGGGTCAACAGGCTTTGTAGTAGCATCGAGAAGGGGTATCTCTTCAACGATGGAAACTACATCTTCTTCTTCAGCAACATCCTCTCAAATGGCCATAAAAAGTTTTTTTTCTTTACACTTGTGCCCAGAAAAATATTTGTCATCGCAATTATAGCAAAGACCCTTGAGTTAGCACTCAGCCATTTCAGCCCAAGTTAATTTTGGGACCTTGAGGGAAGTGGCAAGGGGGTCAGGATTTGTGGGTCGAGAGCGAGGAATAAAAGAGGGTTTTTTGTTCTGGTAAAAAACTACTTGTTGGGATTCTTTGGCACGTTTAGTAGATTCCAACCAAGTCTGAGGGTGAGCCATGAGGACCTGGGCTCGGATTTCATCTTTTAGGTCATTGATAAATCATTCCCAGAAGAATGCATCTTTCATGCCCTCCGTTCTGAAGGCCAAAAGATCAAAGGTAGTTATAAATTCTTCCATTATTCCTAACTATTTCAACTTGGTCAAACGTCCTAAATAATGGGTGCCAGTGTCAAAGCATTCATAGATCTCTACAACCAACTGGGTTCATGCAATATACCCCTGGCGTGCATTTTTACACCATTTCCACCATTTCCAACATTTATAATCCAAATAGAGAACATCATAACAAAGTTTGGCCAACTCATCGATAATGTCATGCAGAGACAAATAATGCTCCATTTGAGTGACCCAGCCCGTGGGGTCAGAGCCATAAAATGTATTGACCTCAACTTGGGGAATATGGGGCTCACGATGAAAGGAGTTGGATTGAAAAAGCATATAATGGGAAGAATCGGCACCATCTAAGTGGGACGGTTGATCCAAGGAGGAAGGGCCCTGGGGGTGGTTCAACAACGGTTTGACAACAGACTGAAGGGTAAAAAATTCTCCCATGAATTTGGCATCCATGGCGTCAGATTGTTGCTAGACTTGGGTCTCGATTTTTGCAATGCGAGAATGTTGAAATATTGTAACTGCAAATAGTATTCTATTTATTATTGAGTTATTATTCATTATATCAATCCCCTTTTGTGGATTGGTCAAACCCTAAATATATTATGTAAATTGATAAGTCGGCCCCCAGGCTTATTAAATTGGTTTTAACCACTAAGAAGACAAATCTGCCCTGCCCAGTGAAGAGACACCTTTCCATCACATGCCAGTTTGTATAAATAATGGAATCCAATGCCTCATTTGATCACTCACTCAGTGCGCAAGTTTGGTAGCTGCAGTTGGTATAAGAAGGAAGAGAGAGATGCATTGCTCAGTAGAGGATATTCTCTAGTGTTTGGTTTATTGTATTGTCATTATATTGGCTATCTATATTAAGGAATTTTTTATTGGGTTTTCTCCCCCATGAGGGTTTCCAAGGATAAATGTTGTGTATCTTGTGATTGTGTTTCTCTCAGTGATCCTATCTATGTTATGGTTATCTAGTAAATTGAAAAGAAACCTAATAATAGCTTAAACCTTACCATGGTATCAGAGCTAAACTGAAGAGAGCATCTTTCACTGGATAAAGAAAAACATCATTGTTGTCGTACAAGAAAATTAGGACTTTTTGTTGAAGAGGAATATCAGCCTAAAAATCATCTAGAAAAGTGCACCCTAGCCTAGGGAACTCTTTGGCACCTTCAGCGCACTTTTTCAGTGGATAGAACTCCCAAAAAGTGAAACCCTAGTTTTCACTGGTACCAGAAAACCAGAAGTAAAACTAGGAAACCAGAACTAGTACTAGAAGTACCAATCCATAATTTCGTTGGTCAAGTTTGAAAGGGAAAATTTTGGATTTTCTGAAATCTAACTGCACCATGCTACTTGCCTCAGCCAAGCATACCTCCTGGTAAGTTCAAAATTAAAATCTGATCATTTTCAATTTTTGGTCATTTTCCTAGCTCCATGTAAAGATGTATGCAAGCACTAAGCTTGTTGACAAGCTAGAAGGTGTGGAAAACTTTCGTGCCTGGAATTATAGGATTGCACTCATTCTTGAAGAGAATGGCGTAGCAAGATTCATTAAAGAAGATGTACCATAACCTACCAATGTTGTAGCTAAAGCAAAACACCAAAATGACACAGTTAGGGCCAAGAGAATCATTGCAGATTCTATTAAAGATCACTTGATTCCTCAAGTGGCTTCAAATAATACTCCAAAAGAAATTTTTGATGCCCCAACCATATTGTATGAAGGAAATAACATCAATCGGAAGATGAATCTAAGAACTCAACTCAAAAGTACAAAGATGCAGAAAGGAGAAATAATTCAGGAATATTTCTCTAGAATATCACAATTCAAAGAACAACTAGAAGCAATTGGTGATACTCTAGATGAAGATGAACTTATAATGATAGCCCTTAATGGTCTCACAAGAACTTGGGATGCATTCATCCAAACTATTTGTTCGAGAAAGAAGAAATTAAAATTTGACAGTCTTTGGGAAGAATGTGTTCAAGAAGAAGCAACAGTAGCTAACCGAGAAGCATTACTATCAAGAGATGAAGATCAAGCCCTAGATACTCATACTAAAGGAGGAAGAAAGAGGTCTTACTTCCAAAAAGAAACTCATAAAGGGTCTCACTCCCAAAATAAATCCATACATAAAGAATCTCACCCTCCAAGGAGATTCCAAAAGTTCCAGAAAGGTCAAAGAAGAGAAAAAGATTTCTCATCCTACCAATGTTACCATTGTGACAAGATGGGACATATTCCTAAGAATTTTCCAATTAGACGAGAAGAATACAAGAAGAGAAACCAGAGGCACCGTGCCCAAATAGTTGAAGATGAAGAGCCACCCACAAAAATGATAAAAGAACAGATTGAAGACTATGTCTTAATCTCTGCCCTCTCAAGATCAGTGTCACCTGGTAACGACACTTGGCTCATAGAGAGTGGTTCTTCCAAGCACATGAAAGGTCCTTTTCTCTTGCCTTACAGAAAAGAAGTTTCCCCAGAAAGTTACACTTGGAGATGATTAGCAATACCCTATCAAAGGAGTAGGAGAATCAAATTACAAACTTGATTCAGGGACCCCAATGAAAATGAAGGATGTACTATATGTACTAGGTTTGACAAAGAACTTACTTTCTATCTCAGCTTTAGAGAAGAAAGGATTCAAATTTGCCTTCATAGATGGAGAAGTTATTATGTGGCCCAAAGGAAAAACCATGGAAGAAGCAATTGTTATTGGAAAAAAAGAAGATGGCTTGTATAAGCTAAAGGGTCACTCAGAAGCATCATTGATCCATTCCATTGAGAATCCATGTGAAATTTGGCATAGAAGACTAGCTCACTTCAACTACAAGGCATTACCATATGTAAGCAAGGCAGTCACAGGTCTACCAGAATTCAAGGTTGTCCATAAAGGTGTGTGCAACGGATGTGCACAAGGAAAGAACATCAAGAACCATTTCCCAAAAAGAGACAGTAAAGCAGAAGGAGTCATAGCGCTCATTCACTCAGATGTATGTGGCCCAATGCCATCAACCTCCTTCAGTGGGTATGTATACTATGTGTCTTTTATTGATGACTATTCTTACAAAACCTGGGTTTACTTTTTGAAATCAAAAGATGAAGTGTTCAGTAAATTCAAGGAATTCAAAGCCTTGATAGAGAATCTCTCTGAAAGAAAGATCAAGATACTCAGGTCAGATAATGGAGGAGAATACACCTCAAAATAGTTTGCAAACTTTTGCAAAGATGCGGAGATCAAGAGGGAGCTCACCACTCCCTACAATCCTCAACAAAATGGTGTAGGAGAAATAAAGAGCATAACTATAATGGAAGTAGTGAAGACTATGATCCATGATCAAGATCTTCCAATGCACTTATGGGCAGAAGCAGCAAAAACAACAGTATATGTACAAAACAGATTGTCCCATAGTGCACTTGGGTTCAAGACCCCTCAAGAGATGTTCTCCGAAAAGAAGCCATAAGTAAGCCATCTCAAAATATTTGGCCGTACATTATTTGTACACATTCTGAAAGAGAAGAGAACCAAGTTGGACCCTTCAAGAAAGAAGGGAATATTTGTTGGATACTGTGAGGTCTCCAGGGCCTTCAAAGTTTATATACCAGGTTACCATCATATTCAAATCAGCAGGGATGTAACCTTTGATGAAGATGCAGCACTCAAGAAATCAAGAAGATGATAGCTTGAAGAAATATATGAAGAAGAACATGTGGCTCCCAGAGTTGCAGAACCAGTGAGGGAAGTCATAACTTCCCCTGATGAGGAGATTCTAGAAGATCATGATATAATAGAATCCCAAGAACCTCCCTAGATGACGATCTCCCATAAGAGAAATCCAGCCTGAGCAAGGGAACTTATTCAAGATGGAGATAAGTATGGTGCCCCCAAAAAAACCATGAGACAAGTCAATAAACCCATGTCATTCTCCAGTTATATGGATTTGATGTGTGATCTATTAGAGAAGGAGCCTAATTTCTTTGAAGAAGATATTCAGAAGAAATAATTGGCATATGCCATGACAGAAGAATATCAATCCATTATAAAGAATGAGGTATGGGAAATAGTTCCCAGACCAAAGAGAAAGGATGTGGTATCTTCCAAATGGATTTTCAAAATAAAACATGTTGTCGATGGAAGTATTGAGAAATATAAAGCAAGGTTTGTTGCTCATGTATTTTCTCAAAAGGAAGGCATTAACTATGAAGAGATGTTTTCTCCTGTAGCCAAATACACTTCAATCAGAACCATCATAGCTCTTGCAGCTAAGATGAAGTGGAAGTTACACCACATGGACATGAAAACAAATTTCTTGAATGTTTTCATTGAAGAAGAAGTGTATATAGAACAACCTTAAGGGTTTGAAGTTGAAGACAGGAAGACTCATGTCTGCAAGTTGATGAAGGCTCTGTACGGATTGAAGCAAGCTCCTAGAGCTTGGTATGGAAGGATTGACGATTTCCTGATGAGCTTGGGCTTTACCAAGAGTAAAGTTGATTCTAACCTTTACTTAAGGGTTATGAATGATGAGCATGTTATATTGTTGTTGTATGTGGATGACTTATTCTTAACTGGAGAAGAAAATCTCATCACTGATTGTAAGAAGAAGCTCGCTGCAAAATTTGAGATGAAAGACCTTGGCCTAATGCACTATTTATTAGGTCTTGAGGTCTGGCAGAGCCCAGAGAAGATCTTCCTTAACCAAGGGAAGTATGAAGTTGAAATACTGAAGAGATTTGATATGTTGGAGTGCAAAACCATGAATACACCCATGGAAACAAAAATGAATCTCCTAGTTGACACTTCGTCAGAATTGATTGATGCTACGTTGTACAGACAAATAATTGGATCGTTGATGTATCTGAAGAACACCAGGCCAGATATATCTATTGTTGTGAACACCTTGAGTCAATTTCTGGTAGAGCCCAGATGTGTTCACCTGGTTGTTGCAAAACATGTGATGAGGTACCTTAAGGGTACATTAGATTGTGGTCTCAGTTATAGTCGAGATCATGACTTTAGACTGAGTAGTTATACCGATTCGGATTGGGTTGGAAGTGTCTCTGACAGAAAGAGTACTTCAGGATGTTGTTTGAGTCTGGGGCCAGCCATGATCTCATGGCAGAGTAGGAAGCAATCAAGCATTTCTCTTAGCACGGCAGAAGCAGAATACATTGTTGCATGTTCCGCCAGTTGTGAATCCATATGGCTTTGAAAGTTGTTGAGAGGTCTATTCGATCTGGATATGGAAGAAACCATGATCCTATGTGATAACCAGAGTTGCATAAAGATGACAGAGAAACCTATGTTCCATGAAAATTCAAAACACATAGAGATCCGATATCATTACATCTGTGATATGGTGAAGAGAGGAGCCATAAAGCTCCAGTCTGTTAGCACGGATGAACAAGTTGTAGATGTGTTGACCAAGCCTCTATCTCGTGTAAAGTTTGAACACTTTCGAGATAAGCTTGGTGTAGTTCGAAAGGACCTCCCTCGAAAGGGGGAGTAGTGTTGTGATGCCATCCTAGTGCTGAAGATTTCCAGCTTCGTGTTGATGTTGTTGTGATGCCATCCTAGTGTTGAAGATTTCCAGCTTCGTGTTGATGTTGTTTTGATGCTAGCCTAGTGCTAAAGATTTCCAGCTTCGTGTTGATGTTGTTGTGATGCTAACCTAGTGCTAAATATTTCCAGCTTCGTGTTGATGTTGTTGTGATGCCAGCCTCGTGCTAAAGATTTCCAACTTCATGTTGTTGTTGTTGAGATTCCAGCTTTGTGTTGAATATTTACAGCCTAGTGTTGATGTTGATGATGCTCCAGCCTTCGTGTTGTGATGTTGTTGTTGTTGATGACCCTCCAGCCTTCGTGTTGTGATGTTGTTGTTTTTTATAATGCTCCAACCTTCCCGCTGTGGTGCTGCTATTGTTGATGTTGTATCAGCCTTGTGTTGTTATTGATGATGATGATGTATTAGTGTTATACTAATCCATGTTGATGCAGATGATGATGATGACATTCCAGCTCCCTATTGTGGATGATGATATTGATGATGAGAAAAACTTCCAATGATTTATAGATATTTCATTCAGTGTTCCAAATGTTGTTGATGTTGTTGCCCTCTCTCTCTCTCATGATGATGTTATAGAATACCCTTCTTGTTAATGGGGAGTGTTGAAATATTGTAACTACAAAGTGTATTCTATTTATTATTGAGTTATTATTCATTAAATCAATCCTCTTTTATGGATTGATCATGTCGGGCATTGTAATTGACCAAATCCCCTTTTGTGGATTGGTCAAACCCTAAATATATTATGCAAATTGAGAATTCGTCCCCCAGTCTAATTAAAGTGGTTTTAACCACTAAGAAGACAAGTCGCCCCTACCCAGTGAAGAGACACCTTTCCAACACCTGCCAGTTTGTATAAATAAAGGAATCCAACACCTCATTTGATCACTCACTCATTCACTCACTCAGTGCGCAAGTTTGGTAGCTACAATTGGGAGAAGAAGGAAGAGAGAGGCGCATTGCTCAGTAGAGGATATTCTCTAGTGTTTGGTTTATTGTATTAGCATTGTATTGGCTATCTATATTAAGGAATTTTTTGTTGGGTTTTCTCCCCCATGAGGGTTTCCCAAGATAAATGTTGTGTATCTTGTGATTGTGTTTCTCTCAGTGATCCTATATATGCTATGGTTATCTAGTAAATTGAAAAGAAACCTAATAATAGCTTAAACCTTAATAGAGAATTGGCGAAAGAAATATATGAAGTCACTTGTTGGAGGGACTCCTTATTCTAAGTGATGGAATCTTACAGGTCTTGGTTGGAGTGGTGGCCATTTGGATATGAAGGGTGCCTGTAAGGAGAAATGGGTTGGTGGGACCATAGAAAAGAAGGAATTATAAGTGATAGGTACCACGATGATCATGGTGAAAAGGGAAATATAATGGGAGAGGTGGCAAATAGGGGCACCGGAAAGGGGGTCGGGTCCACTGAAAATAAATAAATTAAAAGGTACCACTGCAACCAGGGAGAGGAGAGGAAGCCAATGGGATAGGTCCTGAATAAGGGTGTCGACGGGACCACTATACTCTTTTCTTTTTCTTTGAACTCTCACAGAGTTGTACTCCAATCTGAATAATATTGTAGTGGCGAAATGGCCAAATTCTTAACAGGAATAAATGTGAAGGAATTTTGCAACCTGAATGTAGGAGGCAAGGTTGCATGGATATAGACCTTGTCTGTTCTTTTTCTTCTTCTTTTTCGTCCCAAGGATTATGGTGTTTAGGGTTTCTACAGACAAGCATTTTTCATGTGTTATATCTCTTTGATATATGTTTGGGGTCGAACAGTAGTACTCGGCCCAATATCTCAGGGTACCAACTAAGGAGGCTAGACCATACCCTTAGCCATACTACCTGATTAACCAGGTACTAAAGAGTATCTTTCGTAGTGTTGTTCTCGGTGGCACTATAGAAGTCAGGCGGTTGATCAGTTTATTTATAGAAGGCTTCAGGATATCTAGGTCGATCAGTATACAGGTGTTGTCTGATGTGTTGTCACTCGAAGGGATACCAACAGGGGTTACAAGGGTGGCCAACAATGTGCGCTTAAGTACCACTTGTAGTTCTTGCATGTATGCTTCCATGACCGCGGAATTATGTGTTGAACAACATATCTTTGTAGCTTTAAGACGTCGGAATACATCTCTACCCTGAAAAAAATAACCCACAATTTTTTTGCAAGGAAAGTGCTATGATACCACTTGTAAGGTACCAAATCTATGATAATAGCAGAAAAATAGAAATACTGCAGAAAATAACAGTGAAACAACACAGGATATGAAACCACAACACCAAAATAATACCTTTATTGATAGGAAACAATGTTCGCTTGCTTCTTCAAGGGGGCAACCTCCAACAGAGCAGTGATCTATTACAATAATTATCAAGACAAAAATTTATCTTGCCTCCTACTCTTATTTATATTAATTCTATCTTCCAAAGAACCTTCTAGCTGAAGATATTTCTAGAAGCGGAAGCTTCTGTTAGGTCTTCTTACATTGACTTGTTATCATTTATTAAATAGGCCTTATAAACTAATGTTGGCCTTTATTACATGAAAAATATATTATTCTACCTACTTGAGGGGTTAGGGAGGTTAGGTCCCTAACAAAGTCTTATACTTAGTTTATTTTTTACTTTTGAATGTGGATGCAAGAACCCATACCCTCATTTCCACCTTCCAATCCTAACCCCGCAATCGACACTTCCAAAATATTCAATGTGCACTTCCCACTTCCCACCTTCCACTCCTAACCCTGCAACCGAAATTTCCACAATACTCAATTTCCACTTCCCACTTCCCCATTACCAAAATTACACCATCATGACTTGGTCATTTTACTGAGTTTTACACTTAGTTTTTACCGAGTCTTATACTTAGTTTATTTTTTACTTTTGAATACGGATAGAGCCCATCTTATGATTTTTCTACATCACCCTACCCCTGCAACCGTGCAAGTCCACAAGTCTCAACATTTAGTCATTTTTACTAAGTCTTTTTACTAAGGTTTATCGATCTGCATTGCCCTATTTCTAGGTAATTCTATTCATTTCCGCAATACTTATTTTTCACTTCTCATTTCCACATTACCCAAATAGCACCCATCATGACTTAGTCATTTTATTGATTTTTACACTTAGTTTTTACTAAGTCTTATAATTAGTTTATTTTTTACTTTTGAATGAAGATGTGGGAACCCTTACCCTCATTTCCACCTTCCACTCCTAACCCCACAACTGGTATTTCCACAATACTCAATTTGCACTTCCCACCTTCCACTCCTAACCTCGCAACCGACATTTCTACAATACGCAATTTGCACTTCCCACTTCTACATTACCCAAAATGCACCATCATGACTTAGTCATTTTACAAAGTTTTACACTTAGTTTTTACCGAGTCTTATACTTAATTTATTTTTTCTTTTGAATATGGATACATCCCATCTTATGATTTTTCTACATCACCTTACCATCACAACCATGCAAGTCCACAAGTCTCAACACTTAGTGATTTTTACTAAGTCTTTTTACTAAGTTTTACCGACCCGCATTGCCCTATTTCCAAGTAATTCTATTTTCTGATTTTATTATTTCATGAAATTATTCATTATATTCCTAATTTATATCCCTTTCCTCTCCTTTGGCATATTGGGACATGTCGCAATGACATGGACCTACCATACTGGGACATGTTGCAGTGACATGGACATACCATATTGGGACTCGTGGTAGTGAAGTGGACCTAGCCCCAGGTGACACTTGGATGATATTTATTGGACACATAGATGACTAAGCAAGTGACTTGGAATGATGATTGGACGATGACGTGGCAACCAAAAGTTACATTGTCCACAAGATACGAAGGGCTCCATAGTTTTCTCTATTTCACACACAAATAATACGGGGATGCATTTTTCTTATAAACATGTATGGGAACTATTCCCCCATAAATGTGGGATAAATAGGCTAGATTTTTCATCAAGGACTCAGAATTCACATGCATAGATCAATGGTTGTTGAGTCTCCATCTTCCAGAGGCCATAACTTTTGATCTCGATGTCCAAATTGAGAAAATTATAGCTTGATGGAAAGCTAGAGACAAGAAGAACACTTTGGAATTGGTTTCCATGGCTGAAATCATGACTATCATTCCCTAAAAAATAAATTACAGTCGGGACTATTTTTGGGCTTAGAAACAAATTATTTTTGGAAAATGATTTTATTTAAAGAAATTTTTGAGCTTCTACAGAGGTTCCCAGTTGATGGAAAGCATATCTAAGCTCAAATTTACAAAGAGAGCAAATAAAACCCTAAATATAACCCTAAATAAGCTTCAAGAATATGAAGAGAAGATTATATAAGAAGATGTAAAATGCATTCAAAGGTCTCGATCTTCCATCATAGTCTCTCTTTCATTTCATGGTCCACGGGAGCCCAATCCTAGTCCTCTTTGAAGGGAAAATAAAAATTACTTTTCATGAACTCTCAGACATTATTATTTATTTTTATAAAGACATATATTATTTTTGAGGTTCCCAAATAACTATTTGGGATATAACATTAATGATTTCTCAGAATTTAAGCTCTAAGCACGAGACTTCAAATGTGTGTCTATCAAAATATTTTTTGGATCTTAATGGAAAATCATATAAAGTTCTCTTCCATAGGTGGTCCTTATTTTCTTTCCTTATGTTGAATAATGTGTCTTACTTTGGTTAATACAATGATGTAAATGTCATTTTGTAAGACTATTTACTCTCTTGGTTTATAATCTTGTATTATAGTGTGAATATTTGTTTTATGTGAGATATCTGGTCCTCTCTTAGATATTCTTTACATATGAATATTTGTTTCAAGAATAAGCCTAGTCCTCTCTCAAATATTCTTTACATGTGAATATTTGTTTCAAGAATAAGCCTAGTCCTCTCTCAAACCTCTTTTACATGGTTGTATATATTTAAATATAGAGGAGTACCACCTCTTTAAAAAAATAGGGGGATTTATCCTCATGATGTTATCTTAAATACCGTAAAATAGACCTTTAGATCAACATTTTTTGCAACCATATTGGGGAACGATTAATTTTAAATAAATCTAATGCATTTTAGGATCAGATGTTATTGGAAAACTAGAAATTGTCTTCTCAAGTCTTTGATAAATATATGGAAGATTGTTTTAAGATGAATTGGGTTCTTGAAAACCTTTTTCAATGTGCATGAAATGGCCTTGAAGACATGTTGTTGATAGTTTGATTTACATTGATGTCAACCCTTGAAGAAGCCTTGACGGTGTGGTTTTGGTACCTAAAGTTGAATGAGGAATATGAACATGAAGGACAAATTAGATGCAGGCAAGAAACTCATAAATGGATAGTACTCATCGTGCCATTTTCAGTGATATGTGAAATGCCATGTAGTTCCTCATGGTTAGGGAGATATGATTTTGTGAAGTTGTAAGCCCCGAAGAAGTGGTCAAGAAGCCCCTAGTTAGTAACAAGTCTTTAATGAAAGGGTAAATTTGATGTAACAAGAAAACCCTAGAAGCTCTAAATTAAGGAGAGGAGTTACCTAGCACAAGTATATAAACACCTCAAGGAGTCATTCACAAGTACACTCACACACTTATTCATTGATTATCTTTCTTGTGATATAGTGATCTTTTTGCTAAGGTTGTAGCGTCATTTTCTAAGGTATAAAAGGGAGGTCGAAGGTGAAAGTTTCGGAGTTGCAGAAAAAACTAGTTTCTTAGGTATACGTGGTTTGCAGGTCAGAAAAGAAGCGTATGTACACGGGCTACAGTGGAGAAAAGTGTGTATATACACAGGCAGTATAAGAGAAATTCATGTACCTGTAAAAAGGCTCATGAATGGTTGAATAAATGTTTGTACTAGGTCTCTGAAGTCTGAAAGAAGGTTACAGTTCACCATCTTAGAGTTTCAAGTCAGACACAAAGGTATTGGTATGGTTGTATACTTGTTTTGATGGTTACTTCTTGTCATGATATGGTGTATGCTTGAGGCATACTTGGTATGGTTGGTTTGGTATTTGGATATGGTATATCTCGGTTGCTTGGTTGAGTGAGGAGCACTCTTATATCTGGTTCAGTTTATGACATGGTTGTTATAGTTCATATCTTTGAGTTGATTGTACATGGTTGAGGCATATTCATGTTGTATGGTGGCATATCAATGAGGGACATGCATTGGTTCTTTGAGATACATCATTGATGATATGGTACAGATCTGTATATGGTTGATGGTATGGTATATGGTATAGGTTACACATGGTTGATGCTCCAGTTCATGATTCATTATTCCTTATTGATGTATCTTTGGTTCATGATTGATGCATGAGATAGTATGCATGTTGGTATA